>PVJI01019021.1:0-31938 GCA_004026765.1 Micronycteris hirsuta
TATGTTGGGTGCTTCAATGTTTACAAGGGTTATATCTTCCTGTTGGATTGCTCCCTTTATCATTATGTAGTGTCCTTCTTTGTCTCTTACTATATCGCTTTTCTTTTTTAAAGTCAATTTTGTCTGATATAAGCATTGCTACTCAAACATTTTTTTTCATTTCCATTTGTATGAAATACCTTTTTCCATCTCTTTACTTTTAGTCTCTGTGTATCTTTTCTTCTGAGGTGGGTCCCTTGTAGACAGCATCTGTATGGGTTTTGTTTCCTTATCCATTCAGCTACTCTATGCCTCTTCATTGAAGCATTTAAACCATTTATATTTAAAGTGATTACTGATAAGTAGTATTTATTGCCATTTTATTCTTTATAACTATGTTCCTCTTCTCTGACTTCTTCCCTTTTCCTCCTGCCTCCCCCTTCTCCTACTCATTCTTCTTCAAGAAAACCCTTTAACATTTCTTGTAATACTGATTTGGTGGTGATAAACTCCTTTAGCTTTTCCTTGTCTGGGAAGCTCTTTATTTCTCCTTCGGATTTAAGATAGACTTGCTGGGTAAGGCAGTCTTGTTTTTAAGTCCTTGTTTTTCATCACTTTATGACAGTCCCTTCTGGCCTGAAATATTCTGGCCAGAAATATTTCTGTTGAGAAACCAGATGATAATCTAATGGGAACTCCCTTGTAGGTAACTATCTTCCTCTTGCTGCTTTTAACATTCTCTCTTTAGCGCTGGCTGGTGTAGCTCAGTGGATTGAGCGTGGGCTGAGAACCAAAGGGTTCCAGTTTGATTCCCAGTCAGGGCACATGCCTGGGTTGCAGGCCAGGTCCCCAGTGGGGGCCATGTGAGAGGCAACCACACATTGATGTTTCTCTCCCTCTCTGTCTCCCTCCTTTCCCCTCTCTCTAAAATAGATAAAATCTTTAAAAATAAATAAATAAAAAATAAAAATAAATAAATAAATCTAAAAAAAAAAAAGATTCTCTCTTTAACCACTGCCATTTTAATTATGATGTGTCTTGCTACGGACCTCTTTGGGTTCACTTTGTTTGGGACTCTATGCTTCCTGGACTTGTGTATCTTTTTATCAAGTTAGGGAAGTTTTCAGTCATCATTTCTTCAAATAGGTTATTGATCCTTTGTTCTCTCTCTTCTCCTTTGGTACCCATATGATACAGAGGTTGTTATGCTTTCTACAGGTCCCTGAAACTACTGGGTTAGCCACAAAGTCTGTATGGTTTTTTCTGAAAAATAAAAAGCGAATTTTTCTTTTTCACCATTTACATTATTGATTTGGATATTTTGAGTATGTCGGCTATATCCCACATGATAGAACATTGACTGTTCTCCATTAATGTCTCAACTTGATTGCCATCAACTTCAACTGGTCTACCTGACTGCGGAGCATTGTCCAGTGAGAAATCCATAGCATGAACTTCACAAACCACTTCTGACACATTTGATCAGTCACGGTACCTTCTCCATAGACTGCAGAAATCTTTTTTTTTTTTGCATTTCAGTTGCTTTTACCTCTCTTGAAATGATAAAGCATAATATGCCAAAAATGTTGCATATTCTTCTATCTTCAATATTTAAATGGCTATACAAAAATTCAACAATTTGGTAAGCTTTTTTAAAATATACACGCTGATATGACAGCTGTCACAATACAATCTAACAAAATTGTTTTGAATGAAGTTTAAAGACAGCTAGGTGTTTCTAGAGCCATCGTATATGGAAAAAAACCAAAGTAACATTTTGGTCAACCCAATACCTTCATTTTTTTAAATTCTCTTTCTCGTTTTGCTGTTCTGGTTGGGTATTTTCTTCTACCTTGTCTTCCAAATCACTGACTCGATCCTCTGCTTTATCTAACCTACTGTTTATTCCTTCTTGTGTATTCTGCATTTCAGATACTGTATTATTTCTGACTGGTTATTTTGTATGGTATCTATGTCCTTTTAATGTTTACTATCTCTTTGGTCAAGTTCTCATTAATTTCATCCATTCTTCCTCTAAGTTCCTCAAGCATTCTTTTTTTAAAAAAGATTTTATTTATTTTTAGAGGGGGAGGGAAAAAGAGAGGGAGAGAAATATCAATGTGTGGTTGCCTATCACGGGCCCCCCTACTGTGGACCTGGCCTGCAACCCAGACATGTGCCCTGACTGAACCAGTGACCCCTTGCTTCTCAGTCTGACACTCAATCCACTGAGCCACACCAGCCAGGGCTCCTTGAGCATTCTTATAGCCATGCTTTGAACTCTGTATATGGTAAATTGAGCTCTTTTTCTAGAGATTTCTCCTGTTCTTTCATCTGGGGTATGTTTGTCTCCCGATTCTGGCTGCCTCTTTGTGTTTATTTCCATGTATTAGGTATATCTGCTATGACTCCCACTCTTACTAGGGTGGCCTTATGTAGTAGGTGTCACATGGAGCCAATGGCACAGTCTCGACCACCTGAATTGGGTGTTCCAAGAATGTCCCTTGTGTGGGTTATGTGGGCCCTCCTGTTGTAACTGAGTCTTGATTGCTTTTGGCCTATTCGTGTGTGGGGTCATCCCTCAGGCTGGCTGATGGTGAGGACCAACCCCAACCACAATGAACAAGCTGCTGTGCTGGTGGTGACCACTCAAACCAGTATCTGCCTCAGCAGAATATCATGTCTGCCAAGACCTTTTTGGATATGCCACTTTTCAAGCTAATTGGATCCTGCTCTGATGTTGTCTGAAGCTTGCCACTGGGTGTGGGGCCTCTTTGGTGGTCAGTGTCAGCATTGCCTGTGACTGGCCCCAGGCAACCTGTTTGGAGCTACAAAGCAATCCAGTGTGTGGCTGCCTCTGCTGAGCCTGAATGTGCACAGGAAGGATCAAGCTGCACACCAAGGCTCTCTTTTACCAGCACTGGACCGGGAAGCAAGTCAGCAAAAGTCCCTAGGAACCCCGAGGTCCACCTCTACCTGCATCCCCCTGCCAGCTGTCTGCCAGACTCAGTCACTAAAAGCCTCTGGTGGTACTCGAGTTGCAGGCAATAAGTTCTCAGTGAGTCACCAGGTAGGGGCAAGAGGTGCTCTTCAGATCTATACGGGTTCGATCTTGGTGCCAGTGCTGGATCTGAAGCCACTCAGCAAACGCCCCAGGATACACACCAAGTCTATCTGGCACTCGCTGGGTGCTCACACATACTTGTGGTGTGTTGAGGTCTCAGGGAGTCATCAGGGTGAGGTGTACAGTTTGGCAGGCCTAAGCAGACCGAGATTTGGTCATGCGAACGGAAGCTTCTGCACTGGTCAGGTATATGAGGGGAAAATTTCCCATCCTAGGGCCATACTAGTCAGTTTGTCCCAGATTCTGCCAGGAGCCTGCTCTCAGCAGGGAGGGGCCTCTGGGGGTTGAGAGAAGGAAAGGTGCCATTCAGGTATGAGGGCAGTTGGGTGTTGTGGCCCGCGCCCCAGAACCACACAATTCAGACCGTCCCAGGTTCTGCCCAGACCTCTATACCCCATTGCTGACTCCCCAGCAGACTGGAAGCCCCACAGGTAGGGCAACATGGAGACCAGAGGGTGGGACAATTGCTTTTCCCCAGGCTGATGCTGCACTGAGGAGCACGCTCCACCTAAGACAGTGTCTGCAGACCAGAGTGACTTAGCACACAGGGTCCTGGCAGTTTACCCCTCTGCTCTCTTCCTGGTGACACAAACCCCAGTCTCTCTATGCATAACTCTAGTCTGCTCCGCCCTCCCACCACCAGAGCACAAGGTGAGCTGTGGAAGAGATACTGTGTGTTGAGCCTTTAAGAGGGTACCTGAGTTTCTAGTAGACTCCCATGCCTCCCTGGTGGACAGAAACACCTCTGCTTTTCACAGCAAGGTGTTACGCGAGCTCCTCTTCCGGGCTCTAGTACTCTGGGCTGCGGGGCCCCGCTGGTTTTCAGATCCCACACTGATCAAGGGGAAGCTGCCCAAAGCTGAGATATACCTCCGGAACCTCGGCCACTGTCAGTGGGAGTGGGGCCGGCCCTTTTTGCGTCTCTGCACTCTTTACCAGTCTCAATGTGGCTTTAAATCCTTGGTTTTAAGACTTCTCTTCAGCTAATCTGTAGTTGGTTATTCAAGCTGATTTCTCTATATTTTAGTTGTACTTCCAGTTTGGTCCTAGGAGGAGATGGGTATAGTTTCCACCGATTCTGCACCATCTTGGATCTCCCAGTACTCCATTCTTTTTCATTGAAAAAATTATGAATACTCGTCTATTGTATGGATATATCATATTTTATTTCATTCATTAACAGACTATGAGTCATTCCCACTTATGGACTATTTTTTTAAGTTCTTTTTTAAAAATTTACTGCTTTTACAGAGAGAAGGAGAGAGGGAGACATTGATCTGTTGTTCCACTTATCTATGCTTTCATTGGTTGCTTCTTGGATATGCCCTGACCAGGAATCAAACCCGCAACCTTGGTGAATCAGGACAACACTCTAACCAACTGAGCCACCAGGCAAGGGCCCACTTTTGGACTATTAATGAATAATACTGCTATAAAACTGCTATTGTATACAAGTGTTGTATGGACATATGTTTCCATTTCTCTTGGATAGAAACCTAGGAGTGAAACTGCTGGGTCCATGGTAACTTTGTTTAATTTTTTGAATAACTGCCAAAGTGTTTTTCCAAAGCAGTTGTACCATTTTACATTCCCATCAGCGATGTATGAAGGATTCTATTTTCTCCACATTCTCACCAACATCTTTTTTATTATAATCAACATATATCCCAATGGGTGTAGAGTGGTATTTCATTGTGGTTTTGATTTGCATTTCCCTAATGAAAAAATACTGAACATTGTTTTAGTTGCTTATTGGTCATTGGTATACCTCCCTTCAAGAAATGGTTACTCAAATCCTTTGCCTGTTTTTAAATTGGATTATTTGTCTTTTTATTGTTGAGTTGTAAGAGGTCTTTACATATTCTAGATACTAGTCCCTTATTAAATATATATCTGGCAAATACTTTCCCTATTCTATGGACGGTCTTTTCACCTTCTTGATGTTTTTCATTTTCATGAAGTCCAACTATACATTTTCTTATTGCTTGTGCTTCTGTTATCATATTTAAGAAATTACTGGCCATCCTAAAGTCACAAAAATGAATGCCTATGCTTTCTCTTGTTTTACAATTTTAACTCTTATATTTAAGTCTCTGATCCATCTTGAGTTAAGTTTTTACACATGGTATAAGGTAGGAGTCCAAATTCATTCTTGTGCATGTGGCTAGCCAATTGCCCCAGCATTCGTTGAAATGGCCATTCTTTCCCCTTGAATTATCTTCATACACTTGTCAAAACTCAAATGAGTATAAATATGTGGGTTTACTGTTGGACTCTCAATATTATTCTATTGATCTATATGTCTATCCCATGCCAACACCACACAGTTTGATTACTATAACTTTGTAGTTAAGTTTTGTAATCGAGAAATGTGAGTTCTCCAACTTTGTTTTTCTTTTTCAAGATTGGTTTGGTGATTCTGTGTCCTGTGCATTTCCAGATGAACTTTAGGGTCAGCTTGTCAAATTCCATTAAAAAAGGCAGCTGGAATTTTCATTGCACTGAATCTATAAATCAATGAGGGGAGACAGATCCCAGTCCTTTACTTTTAAATACCCCTCCCTACAAATGCCAAGTGTTATTTTCCATCAAACAGAAAAGTTATTTCTGACTTGAGTTCTCTAATTCTGTTTACATCATCAAAACAGGAGACAACTGAAAAATAGATTTTCTTAGTGCTAATTAACCCTGCAGGTCAACTGAGCAATTTTTCTTCAGGTTAAGCCATTATCTCATTTGGGTTTATATTATTATTACTATAGCTTAGGGTTATTAACAGATTATAGCCACATAAAGGTAAGTAAACTTACACTTTCACGACAACAGTGCATGATAAACGTCAGACCAACGAGCACACTGAGCCAACACTGTGCCAGAGATTACACAGGTCAGTCCAGGTCACTGAGCAATTTGCAGGCTTGGGTGAAACCTGAATGGAACTCAGTTCTAAGAACTTAATATAGGATTCCATTCACTAGAACCATCAGACTTTCCTTATTCCTTCTATTTGGACAGAGATCCAAGTACTGAATATACATAAAGGCATGTGTATGACTACTTAAATTTTGATGAAAATTAGCTTCAGGATTAAAAAAGGAAGAAAAAACTTAAGATGAGCAATTTCGACTTACTCGTTCATCAATGATTTTCATAAGCCATCTTTTAGTCAGATTATGTCTTTTGACAGCCTAAAAAAACAAAAGTATTACAAATTTTTAGAAAGTACTAGAAATGACTTCTATAGACCTGAATAAATACAAAACTCGGTAAGGGAACACTTGTCATAATTCATCACCAGATAGACAGCCATGTTAAAGAAATACCAGGGAGAAAGAAAATGTCCCTAGAAAACATTTCAAAACATTTCCAAGTAAAGATAATCTATCTAAAACTTTTCCACTAAATACTGAGCTTGTTACGTGATGTACCCTGACATCTATGCTCACTTATTACGCACAAACTTCTTTCCATTGAATAAAGATTCTAATTAATGAAAAGAATGACCACTCCAAAAAAAAAAAGAGTAACTAAAACTCCAAAGAAAATAATCTGCCGGGCACAGTGTTATCTCAGCAAGCAAAGACACTCCAGTAGGACAGAGCACACCTGGTGCCCAGATCTTGATCTCTGAAAGTATTTTTCCCAAAGAAGCAGAGCTCCAGAGAGATGGGTGATTTCCAGAGGGTGGGGCGAATGAGACTCAAGATGATCCCAGAATATTTTATTGTGCCAGAAAATAGAAAGTGCTCAAAAAAATGTGAGAGGCATGTCATAAGGACACAGGAGCCAGTTAAAGGGCTCCCACTGTCCAAATCCAGGACTATTTGAACACCAAAATAATTAAGCATAATGAAATGATTTATAAACTACTAAAAAAATAGCAATTCATGAGTCCACAATAATAATTAATAAACAAATAAATAAGTATAGAAGAGTGACAGCTCTTGCTTATAGTAGAAGTGCCAACTGGTAAATGTGGACAGAGTGTTAGAACTGGAAAATTATCATTTTGCAATCATAATAGTAAAGACTGAATCAGACAAGAACCATCAGTGAACGCTAACTTTCAAGGGAAATTAATGAGTAGGGTATCTGCACTGTCCCTATAGTTGCCAGGGGAATTACATCAATAATTATACAGGGGATTATACAGTGGGAAAACACCTTGACTGGATGATGAATATTAACAATGCCAATAAAGAACAAATGCACAAAATTTGCCTCCAGATGTGATACCCTAGGGAAGAAGACATTGTCTATGCATACATATTATGACCAAGAATGTACAACCTGAATCTAATCATGAGAAAACATCAGACGAATCCAAAATGAAGAATATTCTATAAAAACAAAAAAAATTAGAGGGGCTATACTCTCCAAAATGTCAATGTCATAGAAAACAAAGAGGAGCTGAGGAAATGTTCCAGGTTAGAGTAGCCTAAAAAGACGTGACAAATAGTACCTGACCCCAGAATGGATCCTATACTGGAGGGAAAAAACACCACAGTGGACATTACGGGGTCAACTGACAAAACTGGAACATGAATGGAAAATTAGATGAAAATGTTATATCAAAGTTAATTTTACTGAAGTGGGTAACGGTTCTGGTTATATAAGAGAATGTACCTATTCTTAGGAAGTAGACTAAAGTATTTAGGGTTAAAAGGCCATGATGTATGTAACTTACACTCAAAAGTGATTCAGAAAAAAAATTAAAAGTGTGAAAAAATATACATCTATCTACCTGTCTAGAGAGAAAGAAAGAGAACACAGGCTCACGGGCACACACGAGTGAACAGTACGAACGGTTAACAAATGGAATACAATGTTAACAACAGGTAAATCTGGGTAGAGCATAGAGGTGTTCTTACTATACTATTTTTAATTTTGAAGCTTTTCTAAACTGCCAAAAATACTTGTTTTCTTGCCAAATCAACACTAAGTATGATACATTTCACAAAAGTAACAGCTGTAAAACACAGAGTCTTAGGAACATCCTGCACATCAACTAAGACTCCACGATGTCACTGACAAAAACTGCTCGCACACCCATCGATACGCCTTTACATGACAAGGGGCAGAAGAGTGGAGAACAGAGCCCGCTTCACATGGCAAAAACCTAAACAAAAGCCAAGAGGGAGTGTGACGGTGGTTCCCACGTGCCCTCAGCACCACTGCTGCTACATAGCAGGGCTCCCCACAGGCCTCCCTCCCGAGTCCTAGGAGTCAGCGTGGGGTTCCTCAGTCTTTAGAGTCCTGATCTTGTTTTATTCCGTACATGTCTGAGTGGGGCGGGGTACGCTTGATCTTTGTACCCACACCATCAAACACCATCCCTGGAACATAAAAGTACTCAATAAATATTTAACCACTGAAAAGCCAGAATCCTATTTAGCGAAGGCTGAAGTTATAACAGCTGGAGTTCCTTGACCACAAAATATAGTTCTTCGTTTAATTCTGAGGGAAATCAAAAATCAAGGTAAAAAATAAGTATTCATCAGAAGCTGAAAACCAGCTGAAAAAGACATTGAAACTTTGGAAACAGAAGTCAAACAGAATAAAAACCCTGTCTAGAAACATAAAATGTTAATAAACAAAGAAATAGAGAAACCTATGTGAAATGTATAAGAAATTACAGATATTCGACTATTTCATACCATAAAAGCACCAGTGAAAGAGTAGAGCAGGAAACGTGCGCTCTGGACATCACCTGTCACCAGTTCCCTAGTCAGTCTCCTAAAGACCCTGGCCCTCCTCAAAGAGCCAATGGGAAGCTCTGCTGAGCGGTGGTGCAATAAGCATCTGCCCCCACAGAATGAGCACGGGTAAAGAAGACACAATGAGGGCAGATGCTCTCAACACTGCTGGCTTCTTTCAAATATTCCTACTAACCTTCAGCACTGGTCACAGCGAAAAGCTGGCCAATGTTAACCACCATCATGATTTAAGCAGCTACTGTAACATTGTACATGTTGGCACACATGTAAACATTCTGTAATTCAGATATTTTTTTATTGATTTTTAAAGAAATGCCTAGGAGAGATAAATTTGTGTTAAAGGAATTTCACATCTTCTGTATTTCCTGACAAAGGTCAGAACCTTCTGTGCAGGTCTTAGCATACATAAACCTCTACTACAGTCAGGGTGTGTATAAAATAATAAACAGAAAGTCTCTGGATTTTGGAGAAACTTTACTCTAAACGGAGTCACCTAGGTTGAAGTTGTTGATGTGGGATGAATAGAGATAAACAGCTAGTCTAATACTCACAGCTTCCCATCCACCTGCTCTTCTCAGTCCCCGGTAGGGGGCCTGGCTCTCCATCCTTACTGGAGTCTGTGGAGTCAATCTGGGGCCCAGAGATGGGGTCTGCCTCTGCCGGTGCAGACCTGAGAAGAGGGGTACCACTGTCAGGTCTGTCGGCGGCTCCTGCTACTAAAACCGTCTTTTGGCTCCCATCATTTTACAGTGGGGACACAAACCAGTAACAAAAGTCACCTAACTCCCTTCCTCCATTCATAATTCAGCATATTTCTAAACTGTGTATGGCTGTTTATGCATGAGGGATCCACAAAACTACTTTAATGTAAAACTAATCACTACATACATCTAGCTGTACAAATAATACTCTGGCCCACAGGTTTCTATTCTCTAATACCTAAAATTCATCAACAAATAGGCCATTCTATCAAACTAGAAGGGCTGTTTTAGATCTGTGTCTGGACAATAACGAGAGCACATCTCCCGTCACAGGTAGAACAGAAACTGTACCTGCCACTGCTTCAAAATGTGCAGGGTTTAAATTCTGCAACCAAGTACGTGGGAAATGCTTTATAACATAAAGAGACCAGGTCCCTTTTTTCCTTTAATAACGAAATATACCAAAGATCTGTGCAAATTATTAGTGGATGATTTAAATTCTTCTGTCCAAACTAACTAATGTGTATCTCAACATCACATGAGCCCAAGAATACTTTCAGGATAGGCTGCCCATCATTATTACCTAAATTGTATGCATCAAAAAGTATGCTCAAATAAAAATCTTAGAAATTAGAAGTAGCACGTGTTTTACCTTCCACAGTTCAATGGCCACAGGCTGATGTGGCGGATTGCCACTGTATATGTCATCCACCGTCTTCCTCCAAAACTGCATGCGCATCAGTCCAATTGTTTTCTCAGAAACCAGATCCTTAATCTATAAATAAGGTTTAAAGACTTTAATAAATGCACTGGCTACAGTCTCAAAAATCAGTATTTGTGACCACATAATCACATAATTTAGCCAAAAACTAAGTTTAATTCTATGCATTTGTTTCAATGTTCTCTTGAAGTTAAACTGTTGTCATTATGAGTCTCCTAAGTAAAAGCTGCCAATTATTTGATGCTCACTCAAAAATAGGAGCAATTGTAGGAAACAACTGCAGGAAAAATACAAAGAGAAGGAGGGGGAACATTTAGTTTAAAAGAAATTTAAGAACTAGCTCAGTCATAACATGTGGACCTTATTTGAATCCTGATTACAGAGAGAGACCCCGGCTGGTGTAGCTCAGTGGATTGAGCGCGGGCTGCTAACCAAAGGGTCCCAGTTCGATTCCTAGTCAGGGCACACGCCTGGGTTGCGGGCCAGGTCCCCAGTGGGGGCCACGTGAGAGGCAACCACACATTGATGTTTCTCTCCCCTTCTTTCTCCCTCCCTTCCCTTCTGTCTGGAAATAAATGAATGGAATCTTAAAAAAATAAAATAGTATCACTTCTTAAAAATCAATAAATAAATAAAATAAAGAGAGAGAGAGAGACAACTGGGAAAATCTGAACATTTCTGAAAATCGGAACAAAATCTGGATGTTTAATGATATTAAGGTATTACTTTTAAAATTTTAATGTATGATAATGACATTGTGGTTACTTTTTAAAGTGAGTTATCTTTTAGAGCTACATACTGCAATGTTTACAGATGGAAAAGTTTATCTGAGAGGAACTTCAAAGCAACCAGGAAGGAGAGGGACAGAAGATCAAGGGGAGAGGTGCGGAGATGACAAGGGGGCACGTGAGGGGCGTTCCGGAGGCCAGAGCTGTCCCGTGTGGCCGAGGTGCTGAACACGCGGCTCCATCGCATCTTTCACAGCCTACTGAACTGTGCGCCACGAAAAGAAACTTTACTGCATGTACGTTTTAGATAAAACTCTTTCCTTTACTCACTGAGTTACTATTTAAAGATTATTAGACAGTCCCCTCACTCACTACTAATTAAGAATGGCCTTGTCAGGTTCAGGCAAGAATCACCAATGCATTCTAAATCTAGGGAGTAAATTTTTAAAAACTGAGTTATAATTGACATATAACAGTATCTTAGTTTCAGGTATAAAACATGATTTGGTACATGTGTATATTGTGAAGTAATCACCACAATAAGTGCAGTTAACATATCAACACACAGTTACAAACTTTTCTTGTGATGAGAACTTCTAAGTTCTACTAAATAACTTTCAAACATACAATGAAGTATCCACTATAGTCGCCATGCTGTACATTCCACCCCCAGGACTTCTCATTTATAACAAAGTTTGTACCTTCTGAGCACCCATTTCACCGACCTCTTGCAACCACCAACCTGGTCTCTGTATCTATGAGTTTTGTTTGGTTTTGTCTTGTTTTAGATTCCATACATAAGTGAGATCGTATAGCATCTGACTTCTGTCTTACTTACTTCAGTTGGTATAATGCCATCAAGGTCTATCCACGTTGTTACAAATGTCAAGACTTCCTTTTTTACGACTGAATAACACTCAAGAAAGTGTGTGTACGTGCGCACACGTGCACCACATCACATTTTCTTTATCCAATCTTCCATCAATGGACACTTAAATTGTTCCTTCCATCAAAGGATACTTAGCGGCGATGGGTGAAAAAGGTGACAGGATTAAGAAGTACAAATTTTGCCCTGGCTGGTGTAGCTCAGTGGATTAAGCTCTGGCTGGGAACCAAAGGGTCGCCAGTTCAATTCCAAGTCAGGGCACATACATGCCTGGGTTGCGGGCCAGGTCCCCAGTGGGGGCCACATGAGAGGCAACCAAATACTGATATTTCTCTCTCTTTCTCCCTTCCTTCCCCTCTGTCTAAAAATAAATAAATAAAATTTTTTTTAAAAAAGTACAAATTTGTAGTTACACAGAGTCACAGGGATGTAAAGTACAGCATAAGGAAGGTAGTCAATAATACTATGACCATGTGTGATGTCAGATGGGCACTGTATTTATCAAGGTGATCACTTTGTCAGTTACATAAATGTCTAATCACTATGTTGTACACCCAAAACTAATAATATTCTATGTCAACTGTAATTCAAACATTAAAAAAATTTTTTTAATGTTTTAAAAAACTGCTATATGCAAATGTTGGAGAGGATAAGCAGTAATACTCTGATGAGCCTATTCAATGAACAGACAAATGTGCAATGTTAACTGCATAATTTTATAACATACTTAGAAAAACTTCCACAATCGTATTTCCAGAAACAGTAAGTTCATTATCTAGTTTTATGTTTGGAATTGAATTGTTAAGCCTAAATAGAAAAAAAAAAGCACCCGCAGAGACCTTAAACACATCTAACACATAAATTACAACTGTACTTCTTTACTGTTCAGCATTAAACACATTATATCAGCATTTTTGCAAATAATTAAGGTATTTTAATACCAGCCTGAGCGAGTTCCACATTGAAGGCTCTCAGTGCAAAGGCAGAGCTTCTGGATTCTGCAGGAAGCAGCAAGGAGCATAGATAGCCTTCATAATCGCGCTTCCTATAACAAATAGGCAAAAAAAAAGACAGTTACTTTTGACTTCCAAACTGCACACCAAAAAAATACTGACCAGAATATCTGAAAACAGTGAAGTTTCAATTCAAAATAGGCCTCAAATTCTTTATATTCTATACCTGTTTCATTATAATCACTAAAAATGTATCTGCCCACAGTCCCAGTTAAAAGAAATAATAATCAATCCCAATTTTTTGACTTATATAGTACTTGTAATTTTAATTGTTTCAGAATCACTTTGCAATCATTCAAATGAGCTAACAATATAGAAATCAAGGAAGTAATTCCAGCGAGTACTGAGATCAATCATGGTTTTTAATACATGAACCACTAAGACATAAAGACAGAAAACAGCACAGGAGTGCGCAGGGTGCTCCCTGTGAAGGCACCTGCACTCACAGACACTGTTCCTAGGTTTCCTAGCGGCGTCTGCTGTGAGTCTCAGTCTCGAAGCAACGATGCCCCTCCCGCCCCAGTGCCAGTATCAGCGAACACACCTAACGCCTACATCTTGGTTTCTAAATACCTTTCTGCGCTGAAGAAAACTAGAAACCCTTGGAGGAGTGACTGACTCCAGAGCTGGGAGAGGGAAAATGCGAAATAAGCCTGAAATATCTTCCTGAGCAGAAAGAAATGTTCAAAGAATGAAGAAGCTTGTCAAAAGGACAAAAAAATAATAGTAATAATTTGACAGAGTTCTCTTTGGCCAAGTCTGGGAAATTCCAAGCATCAAAAAAATGATGATAGTAGCCTTGGCTGGTGTAGCTCGGTGGATTGAGCGCGGGCTGGGAACCAGAGGGTCCCAGTTCGATTCCCAGTTGGGGCACATGCCTGGGTTGCGGGCCAGGTCCCCAGTGAGGGCCATGTGAGAGGCAACCATACATTACTCTTTCTCTCCCTCTCTTTCTCCCTCCCTTCCCCTCTCTCTAAAAATAAATAAAAATAAAATCTTAAAAAAAAAAAATGATGATAGTAACAGGATTCCATGAGCCTATGTCGATATAAATTAAAGAATAAATATGAGAAGGAAACACTTAACCAATACAACACAAACTGATAAATATAGAAGACATGATGGTATTTTTAAAAATCATCATTTGATAACTATCAAAGTAATAAATGATTCAAGCAAAAAAAAATCAATAAATGTCTGGAAATGTTAGACAGGTGAAAGTTGGATAGAAATGGGATATTTACACAGTATCTCAGAAAATATATATTACTAATTAACATTCTTATTTTTAATTGTATCCATTTTATTTTTCATATATTTTATTGATTATGTTATTACAGTTGTCCCATTTTCCCCCCTTTATTCCCCTCCGCCCTGCACACCACCATCCCACATTCCCCCCCTTTAGTTCATGGCCATGAGTCATACATATAAGTTCTTTGGCTTCTACATTTCCTATACTATTCATAATCTCCCCATCTACTTTCTACCTATCATTTATGCTTATACTCTGTACCTTTTCCCCCTCTCTCCCCCTCCCACTCCCCTGTTGATAACGCTCCATGTGATCTCCATTTCTGTGGCTCTGTTCCTGTTCTAGTTGTTTCCTTAGTTTGCTTTTGCTTTTGTTTTAGGTGTGGTTGTTAACAACTGTGAGTTTGCTGTCATTTTACTGTCATATTTTTTATCTTCTTTTTCTTAGATAAATCCCTTTAACATTTCATATAATAAGGACTTGGTGATGATGAACTCCTTGAAGTTGACCTTATCTGAGACGCACTTTATCTGCCCTTCCATTCTAAATGAAAATTTTGCGGGATAGAGTAATATTGGATGTAGGTCCTTGCCTTTCATGACTTCAAATACTTCTTTCCAGCCCCTTCTTGCCTGTAAGGTCTCTTTTGAGAAATCAGTTGACGGTCTCATGGGAACTCATTTGTAGGTAACTGTCCCCTTTTCTCTTGCTGCTTCGAAGATTCTCTCCTTATTTTTAATCTTGGGTAATGTAATTATGATGTGCCTTGGTGTGTTCCTCTTCGGGTCCAACTTCTTCGGGACTCTCTGGGCTTCCTGGACTTCTTGAAAGTCTATTTCCTTTGCCAGATTGGGGAAATTCTCCTTCATTATTTGTTCAAATAAGTTTTCCATTTCTTGCTCTTCCTCTTCTCCTTCTGGTACCCCTATGATTCAGATATTGGAATGTTTAAAGATGTCCTAGAGGTTCCTAAGCCTCTCATGTTTTTGAATTCTTGTTTCTTCATTCTGTTCTGGTCGAATGTTTCTTTCTTCCTTCTGGTCCACACTGTTGATTTGAGTCCCAGTTTCCTTCCCTCCTATCACTATTGGTTCCCTGTACATTTTCCTTTATTTCACTTAGCATAGCCTTCATTTTTTCATCTAATTTGCAACCAAATTCAACCAATTCTGTGATAATTCTGATTACCGGTGTTTTGAACTGTGCATCTGATAGGTTGGCTATCTCTTCGTGGCTTAGTTGTATTTTTTCTGGAGCTTTGATCTGTTCTTTCATTTGGCCCATTTTTTTTTCTTGGCACACCTATCACGTGTAAGGGGCAGAGCCTTAGGTGTTCACCAGGGTGGGGCAACCCATGTCATTGCATTGTGATGCTGTTTGTGGAGAGGGTGTCCAAGAGGGAACAATGGCACTTGCTCCACTCTCTGCTGGCTTTCAGTCACTGCCTCCGCTACCCACAAGCAAATTGGGCCCTTTTGTGCTGTCCCAGGTGGGTGGGCTTTTGTACATTCTACGACCCTGTGGGTCTCTCCAACGAACTCTCCTGTGAGGCTGGGAGTTCCTCCCACTGCCACCTCAGCCCCCACAGTTTTCAATCTGTGGTTTGAGGCTTTATTTCCCTGCACTGGGACCCTGGGCTGCACGGTCTGTTTTGCTCCCCAGCTGTTCCTTTATCTGCACACAAATGTGGGACTGCCTACTCCACCAGCCATGGTCTCACCAGGTCCACCAGCTGCAGCCTTGCCACGAGTCCTCTCCACCTGGCTGCCTGGCTCCGCCCCTCCTACCAGTCTGGATGAACGTGTCTTCTTTAACTCCTTGGTTGTCAGACTTCCATACAGTTCGATTTTCAGTCCTTACTGGTTGTTTTTTGTTTTTAAATTGCTGTTGTCCTTCTTTCAGTTGTGCGAGGAGGCATATTGTGTCCACCTACGCCTCCATCTTGGCTGGAAGTGTAACATTCTTATTAAATTTACAGGGAAGAAACGTGAAGAACACCTTCGCAAGTAACAAAAATTTCACCCCACAGTAACTGGGTAAATCAATGTCATGTGCCTCTGGATGTGATGCTAAGTAAAGCACAGCATCACTTCTATAAAATATCTGCCAAAAATGTATAAATCATGAAGAAATATTAAGTAAACCCAAACTGAGAGAGTCTATGAAGTAACTGGTCTGTTCTCTTTTAAAAATGTCACGCTTATAGAAGCTAAGAAAAGACTGAGAAAATGTTCCAGATTGGAGAAGACTAAAGAGATGTGGCAAATAAATGTAGCACATGATCCCAGATGTTTGAAAGACATAATAGAATAATCAGCAAAATTCAAATAGATTCTGTGGATTAGATGGTAGGTAATATTGGATCAATTTTAACATCCTGATTTTGATGGTTGTACTGTGGTTATATGGGAAAGAATCCTTTTGCCTTAAGAAATGCACGCTAAAACATAAGGAAGGTAATGGGACATCATGTCTGCATCTTATTCTCAAATGGTTCTGAATGTTAATAAGGAAGTTTGGGTGAAGAGTATATTAGAACTCTGTGTACTGTTTCTATAGTTTTATGTAAATTTGAAATTACTTCAAAATGTTTTAAAAATACAGTCCTTGTTATAGTCATTCTAAGATGACTTGAATATAAAGAACTTATCAGACTGCCTATCAACATGACTACTTTTATTGCAATATGCTGGAACCTTATTATAACATTATTTCCTATAGAATAGTATTCATTATGAAACGGGTCCAGCCTCATTCCATGGACTTTAGGTCCTGCAATACAGACTACTCCCACTGTTCAGCTGGTTGACATTTTGTCTTGTGCCTAACAGAGAGATTAAATGCCTTCTAGCCACTGCCTCTACAATTTCCTCAACTTCCACATAAACAAAAAAAGAGATCTTTTATCTCTACTAGAAAAACTCACTATAAGCAGTCTCACCTACAAAAAAATGGACAATGTGAGTAAAACAGCTCTATAGTTTATACTTTTAAATATATATAAATATTTTAAAATTTATTTTGTTAAAAGTCTATGAACTTCAAGTGTTGAAAATGCTTGGAAGGTAGTATGAAACAGTAGGAAAGCACTGAATAGGAATCAAAACTACAATTTTAATTTCTATCATTCAACTTACCTACTGACATAAATGATACCAGCCATGCCTATTTCCTAACTTGCAAAATGAGGCTTGATAACCTATTTCATATCTCCTAATATACCCAGTATGTGAAGTCCTTCGTGTTTCTTACAGGGAAATGAAAAAATGAAATGAAGACATAATAGAACTGTAACAAACTCTGGGAAATAAAATATTACACACAGCTAAGTGTGTGCCCTGTTAATATATTTTTTAATTTTGCATTGGAAATTTTTCTAAACAATATTGCCTCCTTCCTTACATTAAAAGTAGGATATACTGGGGGAGGGAGGTGGGGTTGGAGGGGTAGGGGAGAGGACACAGATAACTGTAATTGAACAACAATAAAGTAATTATTTTTTTTTAAAAAGTAGGATATACTAATTATTTAACCATTTCTTCATCACTCAGGATCATTGTTATAAACACTTTTTATTGGTATACAAGGATATCTTAAGTGGCTAACCAAGGTACAAGTTACCTAAGAACTGTCCCTGATAGTAAGAAATGCCATACTATAATTATAACGGCTTTACAAAGCAACAAATCCAACAGCCTTTCATTCACTCATTGATTCTAACATTTTTCCAGTGCCTATTATGTGCCGGGCACTGTGCTAGCCACTGAAGACAGATATGGATTTCAGTCTAGCAGGGAGAGAGACAGGAGAAAGCATGTCTGATATTAGGACTGCTGTGCTATTTCCCCGGACCTGTGTCACGGAAGCAAAGGAAGAACTGGTTCCCTAGTGAGGCTGGAGGAGGGTGGAGAGCAGGTGCACTTTCACTAGCACCTCTTGGTACAGCACCAATCCCAAGGCCTGAGGCAACAGTTCCTCAAAACCAAACCCCAAGAAGCCTATGTAAATTAGGTTTGAGATTCTCCCAGAAACCCTGGCTGGCTAACCTGAAGTTACGGCCTGGGACCTTTTCTGGTATTTGGAGGCCTTGCCTAACATACATGTCCACAACAACCCTGCCCAAATAATTCCAGACAATTAGAAGCTAGAAGTTCTCAACTCCCTTTCACGTTTCATTTTTTTTTATTTTCTAAACTATTGATTGAGCATTTGTTATGTGCCAGCATTTTTACATACATCATCACATTTAATTCTTGCAAGCAAGCTATAAGGAATAGGAGTAGAAATGTGCAAATGAGGAAAAAGCTGAATCTTAAAATAAGTAACTTTCACAAGCGACAGAGATAGAAATAATAAATTCAGATCAGGTCTGCCTGCAAAATCCAGGCTTTTAATTAAATCACTAGAGCCAACAGCTTTCATTCCACTCCAATACCAACACGGACAGAGTAAGGACCTGGCCATTTGTAAATAGATACCTGAAAAAAGGTATCATGTGATATCTATAGACTATTACTGGAAGAATATAAAAAATTAGTAACAGTGATTATTCACTTCTGGATAGGAAAGTTGGGACACTACTAGGATTAAAGAAAAACTTCACTGGACAAGTGGATATGGTACATGTGATTCATTTTGGTAACAGATTTATCATCAAAGAATGGTAACTTTAAAATATATAAAAATAAACATAACCCTGTAGCAGTTTTTAAAAACCTTTTCATTATTTATTTTTAGAGGGGAAAGGGGGGAGAAAGAGAGGGAGAGAAACACTGATTGGTGGTCTCTCGCATGCCCCCAACCGGTGGTTGGCAACCCAGGCCTGTGCCTCAACCAGGAATCAAACCTCTGACATTTTGGTTCGCAGGCTGGCGCTCAGTTCACTGAGCCACACCAGCCAGGTCCTTGTAGCAGTTTTGACTTAAAATTCTTAACACCCTGATTTCCACTACTGCTATCTTGTTTCCCCATAAGTAATCAACAAATAAGGCGGGGAGGAACACTATTAAAAATATGATTAAAAACAAAATACATAGGAACTTTGTTGTGTTATACTACATTTTGCTAAAATGAATTTTTAAGCATTGGATTTTACTAGCTCAATCAAATCCAAGATAGTTTAATTATTTTAACACGTCAGAAGTCCTTGAGGTCAGGCACTTTGAGCCTTTTTACCACTGTTATGAATCCAGCGGAGAAGGGCAGGGGGATGCTAAGCCATTGGCCTCTGCAGTCAGGCCTGGATTCCAACGCAGGCCCCTGTCTAGAAGTGCTAGCTAACCTGATTCACACAACTTCATTCCACAAATGATTAACAGCAATTCCCATGTGCCAGGCTTTCTGGTGTTCCCAGGGCAAAGAAATTTGTCATCAAACCCTTGACTATGAGGCTATTCTGGTGAACCTTAGGTAAATTCCCTAGTTTTTCCAAACCTCAGTTCCCCAGTCCATTAAATGAGATAATAATGGCTTATATTGTATTCGCAGTGCCCTTGCTTTATGCTAGGCATTGTTCTAAATGCTTTAGCCCTCATAATCCAAGTGAGAGGTCTACACTTGTCAATCACAATTTGTAATAAAGATTAAGTAAATTACAGCTGGCCCTTGAAAAACACAGGTTTGGGCTGTATAGGTTTCGCAGGGAGGGTTTTCAATAAATACTGTAAATGTGTCTCTTCCTTACGAGTTTCTTAACATTTTCTCTAGCTTACTTTAGTGTAAGAATACAGTAATCAACTGTTCATGTTATTGGTAAGGTTTCTGGTCAACAGTGGGTTATTAGTAGTAAAGTTTTGGGGGAGTCAAAAGTTATACTGGGATTTTCAAAGGGTTTGTGGGGCTGGGGGGAGGGTGGTACCGGCGCTCCAAAACCAGGAGTAGTTTAGGGTCAACTGCAGTTGTAAATTACTTTGCGTAGTGCCTGACACATAAAAAGAACTGAGAGTTAGCTACTGTTGTAATTAAAATTAAATACTAGTCGTCTTTTGAACTTAAAAAAGCTATGTATGCAAAATGCTGAATTGGATAAAAATTAAGGATTGAGCAAGGTGACAGGCGAAGGCACTTTTGCCACAATTTCGTGACCCATGTAAAAGTTCCTGTTCCCTCGCTTCTCCAGCACAGCCGCACCTGGAGCCAACCGGAGCGCACACGCTGCAGGACGCAAGAAAGGAGCAGGTCCGCTCGCCCGCCACCCCCAGCCCCCGAGTCCCGCCGCGACCGCCCGTGCCCTTCGGGGCTGCTCCCCGACCTTTCGCCGGGGGCAGGCGGAGCTCGCTCACCGCAGCAGTTCCATGCAGTAGCGGTCAGTGCCCGAGATGCCCGACCCGCTGGCTGCAGCCACGCTCCGCCCGGAACCCGCAGACCCCGGAAGCCGCCGCGCGCGCGCCCACAGGCCCCGGGGCGACCGGCGGCGGCACAAGCCAGGTACGCTGAGACGTAGCGGGCCCCAGGCCGAGCCCAACGTGGAAGCCGCCATGACACCGACGTCACGTGTCTCCGAGCCCCGCGCCGGCGGCCGCCGTCACTCCAGGCCACGCCCCCGGCCGATCCCCGGGAAGGCGGCCCTCGGACGTCGCTTGGAGAAGCGCCAGATGTCGCTGTGGTTCTCCGCATCGGGGTCGCCGCCCAGCTCTCTCAGCCTTCTGGGTTCCGGGAAAGCCCCGCGTAAATCCAGCCGATCCCGCCAGCCTCTCCCCGTCCCTTCCAGGTCCTTCTGAAGATCGATTTATCCAGATAGGAGGATAGAGAATATTTAGACAGTTTACTAGCTTTATAACTTTTAAATATTTACTCACATAGTATGAGAGTCTCCTTTGGTACTCTTATCCTCAGGCCCCTCAAATATTAGAGTTGAGTCCAGTCGCCGCACCTGACCTGGCGCAAGCCAGCAGCTGCCTACATCTAGATCCCAGTTGACACCTCCTCCACATTTGTCCAAACTGTTCATGCTGCAGCCAGACAGGCTATTTCTAAAATGCACATCTGATCATGCCCCTTCCCTGTTTGACAATCTTTACTGCAGGTTGGATAAAGCCCCTCCATGATACAGCCTCTATTTACCTCTCAGTCTCAACTCTGGCTATTTGCAGTTGTGACTCCAGCTTAATGTTTCTCGTTAAACCCAAGGGAGAGTACTCTGTTGTCTGGGCCTGAGAACTCCGGCCAACTCACCCTGCTTTGGTTTTGCTCCCTGAGACTGCCTCTGCAGCCTATGCAGGCCTTCAGTCCTTGCATAATGTTCTTTTCCCTCTGGGCTCCTGTTCTTTAGCTCTGTCAGACACACACTAGTGTTTTCATATCAGTTTTAACCTGCCCCATTTAAAAAAATCACTCATCTTCATCTCTAACTCTGATCTCTTGCCTAGCTGGACTTTTCCATCAGGACATCTTGCCATTATTTTAAAATCCACCTGTCTAAAAACCAAATCAAACT
Organism: Micronycteris hirsuta; assembly: GCA_004026765.1. Lineage (NCBI taxonomy): Eukaryota > Metazoa > Chordata > Mammalia > Chiroptera > Phyllostomidae > Micronycteris > Micronycteris hirsuta. Next base: position 21,560 of record PVJI01019021.1, read on the forward strand.
CCTTAATCTCTTCATTTATCTGGACAGTGTCCCCCTTCTCACAACCAGGGGAAACACTTTGGAATCATCATTACCTCTTCCTCACCTGTATGTTCAAGATGACCCACTACTGGCTCCACATGCCAGCCACTAGCAAGAGTGAAAGGGTAAAGGGCAAGATGCCCTTCTCTTTAAGACAGGAAGGAGTCCTTAACCATGTTTGTGCCATGGCATAGAGCAATGCATGTGCTGCTTTAAGCATTAAATAATGAGACTTTAGCAGTGAGTCTAACTTCAGATTTCATAGTGGTGATGACCATAAACAATAGATTAGATATCTGTGAAACTATTATGTGATATGAAAACATGGCATGTGGCAAAATGATTATATTTGGTGAGAAAATCATAATTGCTGCTAATATCGGGTTGGCCAAAAAGTCTGCATGGTTTTTTCCATAAAATAACACATTTTTTTCATTTTTACCAATAATTTTATTGATTTGGATTTTTTGAATATGTTGGCTATCTTCCTCATGGTATAACATTGATTGTTCTCCATTAATGTCTCAATTTGATTGCTGTCAACTTCAACTGGTCTTCCTGACCGTGGAGCATCATCCAAAGAGAAATCTCCAGCATGCAACTTCGCAAACCACTTTTGACATGTTTGACCAGTCACAGCACCTTCTCCATACACTGCACAAATCTTTTTTTGCATTTCAGTTGCATTTTTACCTTTTTTGAAATAATAAAGCATAATAGGATGAAAATGTTGCCCCTTTTCTTCCATCTTCAATAATAAAATGGCTATATAAAAATTCACCAATTTTGATAATTTTTTTAAATGCACGCTAATATGACAGCCATCACAATACAATCTAACAAAATTGTTTCACATGAAGTTAAAACAACTAAGTGCTACTAGAGGCATCTTATGGAAAGAAACAAATGAACTTTATGGCCAACCCAATACTTCATGCTCTGTTGCCTATATTCATAATTAAAGTTAAGTGCTACATTTTAGTTAGCAGTTAGTGAAAGTACAGATGTACATTTTTTTCCCGTTCAAGTTTACAGACCCCATGAATTCTATCCATAGCTTCCTTGGCTTAGGAGCCTGCTGCTTTAAAGGTACAACCCAGAATTTGTACATAGCACATTGGCTACTATCCTGTTAGTCAAAACTTACTCTTCTATAAGGGAAGCTGGGAAATAGTCTTTATTCCAGGCAACCATGTGCCCAGTTAGAAATCAGGGGTCCTGTTATTACTGAAAATAAGGAGAATGGATTTGGGGAAACCACTGACAAAAAAAGAATAGCTATGAAAGAATTTAACAAGGAGTCCTAATCCAGATTATGGGGTCAGAGAAAGTATCTCTCAGAAAGTGATAGTTAAACTAAGATCTGAAATATTATTAATAGTAACTATATCTGTCGTTGATTGAGTGCTTACCAGGTACTATGAATTCTTCTAATATAAAATGAATTCAGTCTCACAGCAACCATATTGTTTAGGGTGACTGCTTGGGTTTTAGCACAGAAAATCCTGCATCCCAGAAAATCCCTCAGACTGGGGCAAACTGGATGGCTGTCACTGTCTTGGTACTATTGCTGTCGTCCCCATTTTCCAGAAACAGAAACCAAGGCATGAAAAATTTAAGTAATTTGTCCAAAGTTACACAGTTAGTCATTGACAGAGGCACTTTTTACACCTAGGAAGCCGGCTCCAGGATTCAGCTGCTTCACTGCTGTATAGTCTGCCAGGGCTGCCATAACAAAGTACCACAGACGAGGTGGCTTCAACAACAGAAACTTATGTTCTCACAGTTCTGGAGGCTGGATAATGGAGATCACAATGGTAGAGAACTGATTTCTTCTGAGGCCTCTCGCCTCGGCTTGCAGATGGCCACCTTCTCCCTGTGTCCTCACGTGCACTTCCCGCCATGTGCATCTGTGTCACAGTGGATAAAGGCCCGCCCTTAGTTACGCCTTTCAAGCCCCTATCTCTAAATAACACTCTGAGGTACTGGAGGTTAGGATTTCAACATAGAATTGGGAGGTAGGGGAGACACAATTTAGCCCATAACAACTACTACATTCTGCAGCCAGGCAGAGTGAGAGTACTGTTCCGTAAGAGGAAATTGCATGTGCAAAAGCCGTGAGTCCGTAAAGGGTTCAGCACGTTCAAAGAACAGAGTGAAAAGCCTGTGTCACTGGCACTTACTGAATGTGTAGGAGGGTTGGACCCTGCAAGACTGGAGAGGTAAGCAGGGGTGAAATTATGTGACATTTTGTAGGCCAAGTGGAGATTTCAGGATTTTTTAAGGGCAATGGGTAGCCACTGGAGGGAGAAAAACAGCGGTTTGACATAATTCACTTAGATTTCAAAAGACAACGCTGGTGTCTGATTGGAGAACAGATTGGAAGCAGGGAGAGGCAGGTTGGGAGCTTTTGGCTAGAGACTGGGCCGGAGTGGTTGGTGACCTGGACGAGTGCAGTAGCGGAGATGCAGAAACGCGTGTGGTTAATCAGCTGTGGTGAAGTAGCACCGATGGAACTTGCTGATTCACAGAAGGGTCAGGGAAAGGATGCTGCCTTCTTCTTCCACCTGTTAGAACCCTTTCTGTGCATGTGTCCACCTTCCTCCTTTAGAGAAGCCAGGCATTGTCCTCAGCCCCAGAAGCACATCTAAGCACAGTGTTCGGTGCTTAGACGGGTCCAGGGCAGTGCGTGTTCCTCTGTTTTGACTGGTGATACTTGTGGGAAAGTTCACTGTGGGGTTTCTGAGAAAGTTGCCTCACTAATAAAAGGAGATCACAAGGTACAATACATCACTTATGAAATAGTCTTGCCAAAAAAATTTAACATAAATCTAGTGAAGCCTCTAAATCGATCTAAAGTTTCTAAGAAATACAAAGATAAGAACAAGATAAATTACACCATGAGGAAACATATCAAAATAATTTGAAAGAAAAACTTAATATCATAAGAAAACAAATTAGGGGAATAATCTAAATTAAACGGTACTAAAGAAATATAAAACCAAATGTAATATATGAAACTTGATTGGCTTTTGGTTTGAAAAAGATAAGGTAAAAAACACACTTCAGGAACAAGTGAGGAAATTTGAACTTGGACTGCATTAAGTAATGTAAGGTAATTTTACTAATTTCTTATATTTTAAAAAATATTTTCTTTATTTTTAGAGAGAAGGGAAAGGGAGGAGGAAAGAGAAGGAGAGAAACATCCATGTGAAAGAGAAACACTGGTTGCTGCTCGTACACACCTGGACCACGCCTGTACCAGGGACCAAACCCCAACCCAGGCATGTGCCCTGACCAGGGAATTGAACCAGCAACCTTTTGCTTTGCATGATGACACCCCAACAACTGAACCACACCAGGCAGGGCAAACTTTGTTAATTTTTTATAAGTGTGATGATATTGTGGTTCCACGGGAGGCATCTTTAGTCTTAGGAAATATAAGCTGTATTGTGTAGGGTTAAAGTGTCATGATGTCTACAACTTACTTTTAAGTGATACAGGAAAAAAGATCTATATGATATCTATATGACAGATATATATGATACGTAAATGAGATATGCATATATCACAGAGTGAAGGAGAGAGTGAGCAATGGTGGCAAGTGGCAAAGTGTTGTCAGTTGTTGAAGCTAGACAGAGGGCATATGGTTAGTCACTACACCACTCTCAACTTTTCTGTATATTTAATGGTTTTGCAAAAGAAGGAGATGAAAGGGGCATAAAGACACGAGGAAGATGCATACCTCTTCGTGCTCTAGAGGTTGTCATTTCTAAACGTGACGCCTGTGACTGAAACAGCCATCTTGCATCCATGAGGGAGACAAGCCTAAGAATCGAGCTGAAACGCCGACATGGCTCTGGGTCCCTGCCGACAGGGGGTGAGTGGATGCCATTGGAGCTGGATTAAATTGTTGGCTCTGTACATTATTTTTTGCATGCAAATGCATACATAAATTCCCAGGATAGAATTTACATGTCAAAGGGTACATAAATTTACAATGTCGATAGATGTTGCTAAGTTCCTTCATAAGGTTTGTGGTATTTTGCACTCCTACTAGCTAGTATGAGAGAATTCAGTTCTGTGCAGTCTTGCCAAAAGGATGTGTTACCAGGTTTTGGGATTTTTGTCAATTGGATAAGTAAAAATGGTATTCCAGTATAGTTTTAATTTGCATTTCTCTTACTAAGAGTGAAGATGAGCATCATTTCATAGTTTTAGAATCATCTTATATACTTTGCTGTAAACTGTCTTTTCATAGCTTTGCCCATTCTTCTACAGGTTGCACATCTTCCATGTTAATTTTTAGGAGCTCTGTCTACATGATGGAAATTAGCCCTTTGAGCTATAGGTCATAACTTCTTCCAGTTTGTCTTTGCTTTGACTTTTCTTGTGGAATCTTGCCATGTACAATAGAAATTTTGTAATATATTTTTATATAGTCAAACTTATCAATTACACTTACAGCTTTTGGAATTTGAGTCATCATTAGAAAGGCTCTCATTTAAAAAAATTTTTTTAATTATTCTATTTGGTTTTCTCCTAGTACTTCTGTGTTCTTCTATAGTTTCAATTTTTGCTTTTTTTTTTTTTTGAGGACATAAATGTTACAAAGTCATGGATCCAACTTTTTTCTGTGTATTTATCTAGTGTCTTGCCATCATTTACTCATTAGTCTACCTTCTCCCTTTTGATTTGAGACGCTTCCTGTTTCACCAGGTAAACACATGCATGTATTTTGTGTCTACACTGTTCCCTCTGTCTCTCAGTGGCATAGTGCCACATTCTTTTAAGTACTATGAGTTTAAAACATGTTTTCATATATGTATATCTGGTAGTACTAGGCCTTTCTCCTTGTTCTTTTCCCCTACCCGAGTTTTCCTGGCCAACTTTTTTTGTTGTTCCATTTGACTTTTAGGATCAGTTTTTCTATTAAAAACTTTGAAAGTGTTTTCATTGGAATTATGGTAAATTTATACCTAACTTATGGAAATACATATTTGTATTCTATTAAGCCTTCATAAACATTTTTGATATTATAAATCATCTTATTGATAGATATGACACTATCAATTTAACAGTGCCCTAGTTATTCATTCTTATATTGTCTCCAAGTTTTGACTTTATAAATAATTCTTTTTTAAAAAGATTCTATTTATTTTTAGGGAAAGGGGAAGGGAGGGAGAAAGAGAAGGAGAGAAACATCAATTGGTTGCCTCTCCAACGCACTCCGAATGAAGACCAGGACCACAACCCAGACATGTGCCCTGACTGGGAATTGAAGCAACTGCCCTTCACTTTGAGGAACTACACCCAACCAGCTGAGCCACACAGGTCAGGGCTTTTTATAAATAATTCTTAGATGAACCATTGTAGTTGAAATCTTTGTTCATAACTGTGATTATTGCCTTATGATAAATTCCTAGAAATAAAATCACTAAAGACTGTAAACTTTTTAAATATCTGACATTGCCAAAGTTCTTATGTACTCCCACAAACTGTGGATGAGAAGTAACAGATTTATCAAATTTTTAAAAATGTTTTGCTACTTGAATAGGCAAAAAGTGATTTTCTTACTTTTAAATTTATTTGATTAGTAGTGAGATCTTTTTTGTTAAAAACCTAGTAGTTTGTTTCAAAGCATAAATTTTTTTTCTTTCCCATTTTATGGACATATAATACTTTTGATGGTCTTTTTCTTTTTAATCTATGTGAGGTTTTATATATTAAGGCTATCAAATGTTATTAAGTCTATCATATTTGTCTTAAATATTGCAGCTGTTGTTTACTTTTGCTTGTTTATAACATTGTGTCATTTTTAATTTTAAAATATGCACATACTCACTGAACACATTAAATAACACAAAAACATATATTGTAAAGAGTAAAAGTTCTCTCATCCCAGCCCTGTCACTCATACTGCTAAGGGATATGTATGGTTATTTTTTTTTTAACATTTAAAATTGTAAGCTCTTATGTTGTCAAATTTATAGAACTCTTTCTGTTATAATTTTCCCATTTACTGATGTTTAGAAAGGCCTCCTTCACCCACAAGTCAGAGGCAGAGGGAGCCAGAGAGAGTGTGGAAACCAGTAGGTGGGCTGTGGAGGTTGCCTCTGCAGGGGTTGTGGTGGAAGAGATAAAAAGGAGGCTGGATCCATAGATAATTCGGAGGTGACTTGCTGATGGATTGATAGTGTGGTGGGAGGAAGGTAATGAAAAAAGAAAGAAGTGATGGTTCTCAGACTATGGCACAGGCAACTGGTGGAATGATGCTATCTTTCTCACATTCCGGGGCTGAAGAATGTGAAGTCTTTACAGGGTGACTGAGGCTATTTTGGTGTGGGATACTTTCCCAACAATCAACATGCAGTCCCACTTTGGCGGGATCCTTAAATACAGGCTGACACAGCCCTCAGCTTTCTCTGGCTGCCCTTGGTCTTTATTCTTTGACGTGACGTGTTTTAACGTGCCCGCCTACTTTGTAGGAATGTTCTTTTCATGTTTACAAAGTGTTCTTGGGTTTGTCTCACAGTTCTCTTTAATGACTTCTTCCTGGTACTGATGTGGGCCAGGGTTTTCCATCCCCCAGTCACTGGGAACTCAGCAGGAGGGTTTCAGGCACTGGAAGATCACAAACAAGGGCAGGGAGGTACTCCTCAGTACTTTCTGTGGTTATCAGATTGTTGCAATGAGGGCCCTCAGGCTGTTTCTGAGGGCTGGTGCTGGGCAACTCACCACCACCTTTTATGTCAACACAGGGTCATCAAAGGAAAACCTGGTTTATGAGTGCGTGGCCTGGAATGGCTGGTGCGGAACTGATCAGCAAAAACACAGTCAGCCGGCTTGTTGTTGTTGATGTCGGGGCTGTGCAGAACAGCGTGCTCAGCAAAGCTTGCAGTCCTCCAGGACTCTGTGAACAGCTCGGTCGTCACCTCCAGCTCCCCACCCCACACAGGCAGGCCAAAGCCTGAGTAGGACAGTTCTCCCTGTCTGATGTCCTGCCAAAAGGACACACACTGAGTTGTTTTTCTGAGCGGCGGTGACTTGTGTGGAGCTATGCTATTATGCACATGCTCCCTTCTGATTCTGGCAACCAGTAGGACATGCCAACAAGGGAAAAGGTTCACTAGAGTTAGGAATGTAGTCTGTGGTCTTGGAACAGCTTCTCTGGGCAAAACTTACTGAACCTTCCAGGGAAATAAGCAGTCTAGGTCTTTCAAACATTACATTCTGATTCACAATTTTATTGCATAACCAAAAGTCACACCTATAGCAAATTATGTATGTTTGTCACTAAGGATATTTTCATCTGGCAAACAAAATACTGTGGGATTATGCTGCTCCCACTTCCTGGAATGTCCTGTGTGCTGTATCTTCAAGGAGACGATTTGGCCACGTTCCCAAATCCCTGGCCTCTGACCAGCCACCTACTGCCTCCAGACTCCCGAGAGAGCTACGCAGGGGACAATCCTGGCAAGTGAGCACTGTTTACTACATTCCTTATACAAACCCCTCTGCTGAGCTCGTCTGGATGGCTTCAAAAGCAAAGAGACACATAGAAAGATGACCCCGGTATAAAAGGTGGGACCCAAGACTAGATCAAAGTGGTGAAGCTTCAACCCAAGGCTTTCCCATGGTTGGGGGTATGGGAAGAGACTCTTGAGCTTGTCCTTGTCACCAAAAATACCAATGCCATTTTCCCACTTCATTAATTTCTAGTCACCCTATGAACCCCAATTCAAATGCCTCTTCCCTTCTGAATTTTCCTTGACCACAGCCCCATCCAAGAAAAATGAATAGTCCTTCATTGGTGCTCCTATAGCAATCTGTGTGTTTCTCTTTGATCACTTTATGAGGTCTTACTGTGGTGGTCTGTTTACACGGCCCTGTTCCCGAACTCCAAAGGTAGAGTCTATATTACTCCTCTCTTTATTGCTGGCTCCTGGCCGAGTGCCCAGCATTGGAAAGTGTTCACTACATTGTTCTGAAAGCCATATTTTTGGCACTAGAAACAAGGCACCTGGTTGTACAGTTGATGCACTATGCAAATATGCCTCGCCAGGCAGACCAGGGGACTAGTGTGAGCTGGTTTGGAGCTGTCTCTGAGGAAGGGGGGCCTTTCTCTTCCCAGAGAGGCATGAGTTTGCAAGGTTGCGTGAGTCCAGAAGGGGCACCTCCTAATTAGCAACAAGATGCTGTATAGGCTTTCAGTCTTCCTGATTGGAAGAGCAAACCAGACCCAGCAGAATGTCAGACTGTGAAGAAATTCAAGCTTCAAAGGAATAGTTACCCTTGTGAAAAGTTTCCACTACACATCTATAGTCAAGCCTTAGAGTTGCCTGATTTCAGAGAACTTATTGTCAATGAGTAAGGGGAACTTCATGCTTTTCAACATAGTGTACTTATCCTCAATTACTTCTTTTAAAAATATACTCAGTCATATATTTTTAGATCTAAAAGTTAGTTATCTATTGATTTTTTGAACATTTAATACTGCCCATGTGCTTTTATGGACTAAGCACTAGAAACTAATAAAATTGTCCAGTGTCAAATACTACTAAGTGGCAGGTTTTTCATTTGCTGAAAGGGTGTCTACCACACAATTCTCTGAGAAACCAGAAGAGGCAAAGTTGTCGCTCCGTTACTGCAATCGCAGTTTTATCCATTTCGCTCTTTGGCTTTCATTGTGGTCTTTTTAAAAAATTCATTTTAAATAAAAGAATAAGCAATTTTATTCATTTATCTTTAGAGAGGGGAAGAGAGGGAAAAAGAAAGAAAGAGAAACATCAATGTGTGGTTGCCTCTCATGCACCTCCCTACTGGGGACCTGGCCCACAACCCAGGCATGTGCCCTGACTGGGAATCGAACCGGTGACCCTTTGGTTCACAGGCCTGTGCTCAGTCCACTGAGCCACACCAGCCAGGGTTCACTGTAGTCTTATATTGCCAATTTTTCAATGTAGAAGGTATCATTTCTTTAGGTTTTTTTCTTTGTATGTTCCCTACCACCTACTGAAAATAGACCTTCAACCATTCTGGGGCTATCACTGCTAAATGTTCTACGACTTGCAGAAAATCATATGTATGAAGAAGGAAAATTGATGGTGGCTCCTACATAAGATGCAGCAAGACCTATCCTGGTTGTCCCATGGTTATGGTGGGTTTCCTCTGCACAAATTGTTCTGAATCAGGATTAAAGAATCAAAGTTTGAAAATAGTTTGCTTTTATATATATATCAGAGATGATTCCAGGTTATCCCTATGCTAATGCATGAGAGAATCAAGGGTGGCATCATAGAATTATACCAGAAAATGCAGGTATCTTATCTGAGCCACAGCCCCTAGTTCAAGTGCCCAGCGGGGGCATAGCATGTCTGTGAGCATCACCCCTTTACACAGTGTGTGTATGTTGTAGGAGGAAATGGTTAGGAGGCCAAGGGCTTCCGATGTCATTATTTCCTTCCCTTTCTTTTCTTTTTTCTTCATCTCCTCCTGTTCCTTCTCTTCTTTCCTCTTTTGGAGCCTACATTGGGGTGCCATACACAGCTGTTTGAAAATCAGTTCAATGTACACATGTGTTTTTATTCAGATGTCTGGAATGGGCACTCCTTTTCCCCACTCCCACTTGCCTTGTTCCCAGGTGTTTTCTTATCTGCCCCCACACAATGAGATTGGGAGCACCTCGAGGAAAGAAAACAAGTCTCATTCATACTTGTTTTATCCCCTGACTTTGTAGTATAGTAAGTAGTTGCTAAATATATCTTTCTTATATGAAAGTTAATGAATGAACAAAAGAAAGGTTAATGAGAGGTGAAAATGGAAGGATATACTGTGCTCATGAATGGGAAAAATTAGCATTGTTGAAATGTCCAACCCTACCCATAATACCCAAAGCAATCTGCAGACTCAATGCAATCCCTATCAAAATACCAATGGTATTTTCACAGACCTAGAACAAATAATCCTAAAATTTATATGGAACCACAAAAGACCCGAAATAGCCAAAGCAATATTGAGAAAGAAAAACAAAATTGGAGATATCGCTCTGATATCAAACTATACTACAAGGCTACAGTAATCAAAAAAGCATGGTAGTAGCACAACAAGAGATACATAGATCAATGCAACAGAATAGAAAGCCCAGAAATAAGCCCACGTCTACAAGGCCAATTAATCTATGATAGAAGAGGCAAGAACATACTATGGGATAAAGACAGTCTCTTCAATAAATGGTGTTGGGAAAATTACAGAGAGACATATACAGAAAAAAAAGAAAGAAAGAAAGAAACTGGATTACTTTCTTATACCATATACAAGAATAAACTCGAAATGGATTAAGGGCTTAAATGTAAAAC
>PVJI01019022.1:0-31990 GCA_004026765.1 Micronycteris hirsuta
CGAATATCAGCTGCAATTTTGAGAAAGAAGAGCAAAGCAGGAGGGATCACAATTCCTGATATCAAACTATATTACAAGGCCACTGTAATCAAAACAGCCTGGTACTGGCATAAAAACAGACAGATAGACCAATGGAACAGAATAGAGAGCCCAGAAATAAACCCGAGTCTCTACGGGCAATTAATCTTTGACAAAGGGGACAGAAGCATAAAATGGAATAAAAATAGCCTCTTCAACAAATGGTGTTGGGAAACCTGGATGGCTGCCTGCAAAATAATGAAACTCGAGCACCAACTTACACCATACACAAAAATAAATTCAAGGTGGATACAAGACTTAAATGTAAGTCGTGACACCATAAAAGTTCTAGAGGAAAACATCGGTAGGAAAATCTCAGACATTCCATGTAGCAACATCTTCAATGATATGTCCCCTAGAGCGAGGGACATAAAGGAAAGAATAAACAAATGGGATCTTATCAAAATAAAGAGCTTCTGTTGGGCTAAAGAAAATAGTATTAAAATAAAAAGAGAACCAACCATATGGGAAAACATATTTGCCAATGATACCTCAGACAAGGGTCTGATCTCCAAAATATACAAAGAACTAATACGACTTCACTCCAGGAAGACAAAAAACCCAATTAAAAAATGGGCAATAGACATGAACAGACACTTCTCGAAAAAAGACATAAAGAGGGCCCAGAATCATATGAAAAGATGCTCAACATCATTAGCCATCAGAGAGAGCAAATTAAAACCACAATGAGATACCACCTCACACCAGTCAGAATGGCCATCATAAACAAAGCAACAGATAACTGTTGGAAGAGATGTGGAGAAAAGGGAACCCTACTGCACTGTTGGTGGGAATGCAGACTGGTGCAGCCACTGTGGAAAACGGTATGGAACTTCCTCAGAAAAATGAAAATGGAACTGCCTTTTGACTCAGCAATTCCACTACTGGGATTATACCCTAAGAATCCTGAAAAATCAATTCAAAAGAACCTTTGCACTCCTATGTTCATAGCAGCACAATTCACAATAGCTAAGTGCTGGAAACAACCTAGGTGCCCATCTACAAGTGAATGGATCAAGAAACTATGGTACATTTACACATTGGAATTCTACGCAGCAGAGAGGAAGAAGGAGCTTATACCCTTTGCAACAGCATGGATGGAACTGGAGAGCATTATGCTAAGTGAAGTAAGCCAGGCAGTGAGGGACAAATACCATATGATCTCACCTTTAACTGGAACATAATCAACAAAAGCAAAAAGCAAGCAAAACATAACCAGAGACATTGAAATTAAGAATAATCTAACAATAGCCAGAGGGGATGGGGGAGGGGCCAAGGGGGAGAAAGGTTTTCAGGAACCACTATAGAGAACACATGGACAGTACCAAGGGGGAGGAGGGAGGCAGGGGAGGGAGTTGGTGTTGGAGGGGTTGGGGGAGAGGGGAAGGGAGAGGATGCAGACAAATGTAGTTGAAAATACAATAAAGTAATAAAAAAGGTGAACAAATAGGAATAAAATTGAAGAAAAACAGCAATAACCACAGTAGGCATGCCAAACAAGCAATGATTAATAATGGTGGAAAGAAAATAAGAATGTTATAAGAAGGGGGAAAAAGGATTTGAGCTGATTAAAGGATCAAAAAATAATTTTGAGAAGATAGAGTGAGGAGAAATAGTAAGAGTGAGGAACAGGACCAAGGAGTAGAAAGGGGGAAAAGAATATTTGAAATGAAAATAAGAAAGGGCAGGATGAAGGCAAATTGGAGTAAAAGAAGAGAAGAGTAGAATGCATGATTAGAAATAAAAAGAAAAACTATATAAAAATCTAAATAAAAAGGATAAAAAATTAAAGACAAATACTCTGAATTAGTTGAAATACAATTGAAGAGAAAGAAGAAATGTTGAAAGGCTATGTTAAAGAAAAACATCACAAATTCTGAAGAAAACAGGGTGGAATTCTTCTCTGCAGAGTTTGGTGTATGCCTTCTGTCTTCTGGATCTGCCTCTGGCTTTTTATCAGCTCAAGGGACCGTGGTTGGTAATCCAATTTGTAGCAGCACAACAAGTACCACCTTCACCTGCCTCCAGAGGGGTCTTATATTGTGATTGGTGGGGGGGGGTACTCCTGGGTCTCCCCAGGAATACACTGTTCAGCCTTCTGGGAAAATTGTGGGTATGTTTCCCTGTCCTTGTGCCACCTGTCTTCATGTGTCCCAGCTTATTTCCAGTAATGTATAGTTTCTGATGGACTAGCTGTACATTTCAAGGGAGGGGCCAATCTGAGTAAAAGGGTCAGTCCTTTCCTGCTTTATGCTAATTGTAGCTCTGTGTGTGAGCAGAGGCAGGCTGGGGCCCTGATTCCCCCTTGCTGAGCTGATTTCTGATCTCCCTGATCTCCCTGCCTTGCTGGCCTCAGTGGAATAGGCCCTCGAAACCCCTGTATTTTGTCTCCCAGAGAGAAATACAAAATGGGCCCCTTTGGCCTTTCTCTTCCTGTCTTTTTGTGGATATGTACTCTGTAGGGCGTTCTTGAGCCTGTCCTGCCCGCTTTACAGAGCTTCCCTGCTGAATGCTAGTGCTTACAATCCTGCAGGAGTGGGAGCTGGGTACATCCTTCCCATCCCAGAGGTTTGAACTTCTGCCTGGCTATAAATAATCTCAGGTGCTCAACTCTTGCCTGTCTAGTTCCCAGGCCACTATCCTTGCAGTAGACACAGTCCTGAACTTTCCATTTTATGTAGACCCTGACTTGCTAGCCAGGCTTGGCTGAGGCCCAGAAGTCCCTTTTCTGTGCAACTTTCTGATCTCCCTGCCCAGCTATATTCAGTGAGCGTAAACTGCACTTTCAATCTTGTTCTTTCGCTGGCAAGGCAGCTGCACACTGGATCCCTGCCCAGCACACTTCAGTTCCCCTTTTGAAAAGTCTCTCTGTGGCACACCCACTGCAATACTGAGTCACTGTCCAGGTTTTCACGAATACCCTCTCCAAATAGTGAAAAGTCTCTCACAGTAACAGCTAGCCACAGCTTGCTTCCACCTGACTCAAGTGCAGCTCCTGATGCTTTCAGGAAATAGAGTACCCTCTCTCTTTGGCACTCTCCCAGTTGGTGTTTGGTGCTGCTTCTATGGATATATTCCTCATTGTGTGCGTAGCCCGGATCTCCTTGCCTTTGTATGTCCTCTCAAGTCACTCCAGGCCTGGGTCTGGTGGTTCCCTGCCCTGGGAGGGGAGGGAACCACAAAGCTGTTATTTTTGACTAGTCTCTCCATGGCTGAAGATACCTCACATGGAGTATTTCCCCTTCCACTTATAAAATCTCCTTACTCCCTGTTGTGAAGTATCTTCTGTACTCCTTGGCTTCCAAACTTCAAATCAGCTAAGATTCTGTTGATTGTTCAGGTTATTTTGATACGGGACTCAAGAATTGGAGAACTTTAGTTTAGGGTAGATAGTTATAAGCCAATAAGTAATACATATGTTAAAGCTTTTATTTCAGAAACTACAGATAAGGTGCATCCTGGATCCTAGAGAGACAGCCAACCTCCTGGGGCACCAGTAGAGATTATTGTTTGGGGAACAAGTAGAGCTATTTGGGCCATTGTGTTCCAGGGAGAGATAGAGGACCACCCACACCCAGGAACAGTTAACTACCCAGGAAAAGAATGTTGAAGTTTCTTTGACCTAATTTTCCCTGAACTTCAAAACCTTCTACCACACCTTGTTTATTCCCTGTTATAAAAATGCTGGCTTGAAAGAAAATGTAAGGTGGGTTTGTTCAGGTGTGAACCCACCATCTGCTCAGATTGCCAGCCATCTAAATAAAAGCACCTATAAAGATTCAATCCCTATTTCTGCTTATTGGATTTGGCATGTGAAAGGCAGCACAAACACTGGTGTCTTTTCCAGTCTCATATTTTGGTAACTCTGCTGGGACAGACTTTGGGACTCTCAGATAAATCTGGGTATTTGGCAAGGAGTCCCATTGGCTGCCTGGGCTGAGAGGCCCTGGGGGTTTAGATTTGGAGAATCCCAAACAGCTGCCAAGTGATTTCACTTGGGGAATCTCCCCCTCACTCCTGGCACTTTTCATTATTTATCACATTTGATTGAATCATTGTGCTTTCTGGTTCAGGTTACAATCCTGGGTCATGACTTAGGTCATCTGGTAAAGGTACCTTTCTGGTTAAAGAGCTTGGTCTGAAAAATTATGTCTAATCTGGTTTGGTACCCTCTGTCTGAAGGAGTTCTGTCTGGTGGAAATGGCATCTAAACTGGTTTGGGTACCTTCTGTCTTATGGAGTTCTTTCTGGTAGAATGTGGGGGGAAAACATCCATTCTGAGAAAGAGCCCATTGGGACAAGTTCTGGCTAATTAGTCAACTTATAAATGAATTAGTAGAGGGAATGTGGTTTTCATTGTAATACTGTTTGGCTTCTGTATTGTATAATCTAGACGCAAGAGGGTACTGGTCACTGAATGGGTCTTTAAATTACTGTATTATACTGTAACTAGAGTTGTTTTGTGAAAACTCAGGGAAGTTGGACAAAATGTCTTACCTAGAAGTTTGTTTGTTTTTTTTTTTTTTAGTTTACATGATAAAGATGCAGAATTAAAAGAAAAGAAATTAATGGTTCAGAGAAGAGGGCATTTGCATGTGAAAGATAGAAGCTCAGAGGAGAGGGACCGGGAAAATCTAGATATTATGACTGCTTCAAGTATGGTCAGCGTTCCCACAGTCCTAGGGGACCTATTAGGCTTAGAGAACTGGAGAAAGTGCACCTGAACTGGCATTGCTGTCTTGAATTGGTCAAGGAACAAAATTTGGTGGAGGAAAAGCCCCTACCAGGGCAGGGCAATATCCTTTTCAGAGATTTTCAGTGGGAATAGGGCCAGGGGGCCAGCCCACTGGATATTATTGGGCACATACTCTGTTTTCTACATCAGATCTGTTAACCTGGAGAAGCTCAAACCCTTCTTGTGAACATGATCCTGCTAAAATGACTGATTTGATTGCGTCAGTTTTTTCCACTCATTATGCCAATTGGGCAGACATACAAGCCTTATTAAGTTATTTGCTTATGAGGGATAATTGGAGGCTGGTGTTGGATAAGGCAAATGAAGAGGCTTGAAGGGTGCACCAAGAAAATCCAGATGGGGCTCTTGGCCCTCCCAGGGTAATACATTTAACTGAGCCCATCTGGAACCCTAATGGGAATGGCCTTCCTCTCTTAGAGCATTGTAAAAGATGCCTCCTTGAGGGAATGAAGAAAGGCATCCCTAAGCAGAAAAGTCTGAATATGGTGCAGGTGGTGCAGAAAAAATCCACCTGAGAGCTCCCAATACCAGGAAAGAGTTAAGAGGATACCTGGGGATGGGAAGCAACTGCCGCATTTGGATTCCAAACTTTGGGCTCATTGCTAAACCACTGTATGAAGCTTTGAAGGCACCAGAGTATAGCCCTTTAGAGTGGACAAAGGAGTGCACTTAGGCTTTTGAATCCCTGAAGGAACACCTGCCTTCTGCACCAGCCTTGGGGATTCCAAACCTAGTGGAACCATTTCAGTTATATGCACAAGAGAGAGCATTGCCCTAGGATTCCTCACCCAAATTCTTGGTAACATTTTCAGTCCATTGCATAATTGTCAAGGAAACTATATCACACTTACAGGAGTGGCCAACCTGCCTGAAAGCTATGGGGCAGCCTATACCAGTTATGTGCCACAGCAAGTGTTGAGCCTGCTGGAGCAAAAGGGAAAAATGTAGAAAGGAAATCCTCACTGCTGAAGGAAGGGGCAGGTACCAAGTCATTCTTCTTGGCAATCCCAAAGGAAGGCCCCCTCAAAACTGTAAGTAAGTTAAATCCTGACCTTCTTCTCCTGGAGCCTGACTTGGCTATGCTAATACATGACTGTGCTGAGATAACTGATGAAGCTTATTCTGGAAGAATTGATTTATAGGACCATCCTTAAGAAGAAAAAGACTGAACTGTCTGTACATATGGAAGCAGTTATATGGACAAAGGAAACAGAAAGTCTTGGTATGCAGTTGTGACTCTTGAAGGAGTAGTGGAGGCCAAGGCTTTGCCACCAGGAACCTCTGGTCAGAAAGGTGGACTGATTGTACTGACAAAGGTACTGGAATTGTTGCATGAAAGGAGAGTGAATGTGTATATTGACTCAAGGTAAGCTTTCCTAATTTTGCATGCACATGGTTCCATCTGGAACGTAAAAGAACTGTTAGCCTCCAATAAAAAGGAGAGTAAGCCTGCAGCAGAAATTTTAAAATTATTAGAGGCTGTTCAGGTGTCGCAGATTTTGACCCGCAAAATCCATGGCGGGGACCGCCCCGATTGCGTGAATCAATCTTACCCAGAGACACGCTTGGAGATAAGAATCCAGCTGCCACGGGCCTTTCCCTCCACCTCCATCTTGGGAAAAGACCTCGTGGGTAGCTTAGCCGGGGTTTTTATTAAAGTTTTGGGACACATTTACATTGGATTGATTATTCATGGGATTAAGCAGAACAGGGATAGGTTTACTCATTAGCAGAGTATTAGGATGTAAATTCAGGTCTGGTGGCAGACAGGACCAGGGTAATATATTAAACAGGGCTCAGCAAGCCAGAATTTCTTAAGATACATCTTTGCCAAATTCCTATTAGAGAATTCCCATTCTACAGATACTATCCACACTTGCCTACACGGAATCACACAGAGCTGTGCCCAAAATGTGTAAATTCTCAGAACTGCGTGTTTACACATGTGTGGAAAGCACTGCTACATTCAGGTACCTTTACTGGTGGCAGTTATGCACTGCCTGGAGCATCAGAGAGAGGACACTGAAGTGACTAGAGGAAACAATCTGGCTGATTGGGCAGCAAAAGAAGCTGCTAAAGGAACACTTATAATGCCTTTGGTACCTGTTCTGGGCTGTCACAATTTGACCCTGAATATTCAAGATATAGAGAAAGATTTCTCTAAATCTCAAGATTTAGAGAAAGCTAAGGGTTGGGGTTTTGATGAAGAAGGTCCTGAGAGTGTATGGAAAGAGAATAAGAAAGGAGCTATACTGTTTTCCTGAACATTTAGAGGGGTCAGTCATGAAACATTTGCATGAAGCCACACACTGTGGAAGAGACTCATTAACCTCCTATGTAAAACAGTGGCCCACAGGTCCTGGAATTTCTAAAGCCACATGAAAAGTAATTGCTAGATGTGTTGTGTGCCAGAAGAACAACCCCAGAACAGATCCCCATCGAAGGAGAGAAAGAAAGTGCTCCCAATGACAGTGCTCACTTAAGGACTGGCAAATAAAATTTACTCAGATGCCTAGGGTCTGAGAGTGGAAATATTTGTTAGTCTTTGTTGACACCTTTTTTTCAGGATGGGTAGAAGCTTATCCTACTAGAATGGAAAAATCCTTGAGGCAGTGAAAGCCTTACTGAAGTAAATAATCCGTTTCACTTTGGCCTCCCTGGAAGTATCCAGAATGATAATGGACCTGCTTTTGTTTCAGAAATTACACAGAAGTTTAGTAAATTTAGGAATCAAGTGGAGTCTCCACATGGCATGAATTCCTAAGGGCTTCTGGGAAGACAGAGTAGATATAAATCACATCTTGAAAAAATATAGCCAAGCTGTGTCAAGAAACTCACCTCCATTGGGATCAAGCTTTGCCTATTATAAGGGTGGCTTCTCGAAGTTGGATTCAATTGAGTCCTTCTGAAATTGTGAACAGGTGACCATTTCAGGCAATGGTTGGGGTGGGAGGTATGTATATAGATCAAGAAGTAAAGGTAAAGAAATATGTACAACATTTAAGTCAGACCTTAGCTGTAACTAATTACCTTGCCTGTATTAGAGACTTCTCTCCCACAGATTTGCTGCATTCCTTTGAGCCTGCAGATAAGGTGCTATGCAAGACTTGGATGACAGCATCTCCAGAGAGTCAACTACAAGAGAAATTGACTGGACTTTGGGATGTACTCCTCACCACCCCTACTGTGGTGAAGCTGGCAGGAACAAAACCTGGATTCATCACACCAGAATAAAGAAAGCACTGGAGGAAGACCTGAAAGTCGTCTTTTGAAAACAATGACTTATGTTTTTTTTCTTTACCTCTTTTTTAACCCCTTGTTATGGACAACATATTCCTTTCAAATGAGATTAAAATATTTGGGTATATTTAGCAAAGAATGTTCTGAATATTTCTGAATTTTGTCTTGTAGGAGGAACTTATGTTGAAGAAACTCACTTCATGTCTTATAGGTGTTTGTACTCCATTGGGAAACCTTAGAAATTATAGTGTGTTTGAGCATACTGAAAAGAAAATGACCTACTCTTATATTTATAACTGAGGACCAGTGGTAACTATAAAGGACAGGGAAATGTTTTCCTTGAAGGTCACTAATATAGCTCCAGCTAGAGACTGTGTACCTTTTGTCAACTGTACTAAAAACTGTTTCATGCTTTCAGTAGGTGTGAAGATAAATTGCACCACCACCACTGATGTATCTTGCGCTTACACTCATGTAAATTGCCCACAGGATGGTTTCTAATATGCAGAATGTCTGTCTATTCTTGTGTTCCAGCAAACAGTTCTGGGGAACCATGCTCTCTGGGAAGACTAATGGTGTTTATGCCTCAGAAGCCCCACATGACTCAGGTCCGATGGGACCTCTCCCTTGCTGTCGAGGATCCTGTCCCACAGAATTCGTATGCTGTGGCCAATGTGTAAATAGTTACACATGTAAAATGTGAAATCTGGGGGAATAGAACGTGGGGACTACATGGCTCCCCTCTGAAACAGAGAGAGAGTCCCAACCCCTGCCTAAACAGGCTCTTATTGTTTTTTCTGGGTACATTACATCAGAGTGGTCTTCATTTACTATGCATAAGTTCGCAATAAGTGATAGACAACAAAGGAAGGCACATCAAAAGAGGAATTTGCAAATATAAAGGCAACAGGTATTGGGCTGAATTTGAAAGGGTATCACCGGTCTTCAGAAGCCAGATTTGTATCAGTGTGGCAAGATACTTTTCACACGCATGAAGAAACATGGCCCCAGGATTCATGCGTGTGAGCAAGACTCCGTGTGGAAAAATTACTCCCGAGTGGGCTAGTGTGATTCATGTCCGTGGAAAAGGAATTCTCTGATGGGAATCTGGCTAAACATGCTTTTTAAAATTTATTACCTTGCTGAGTCTCTCCCTCCCGGAGTCAAGGGGCTTATGTTATGGATGCCTGAAAGTCTTTTCTGCTCAAATGTTTACCTTACTGAATAAACCTCCTGCTTATCTATCCCCTTTCCATATATCTTTACGACCTAGTTGAAGACCCCTGTTCTGCGCATAGTTCATGAATGACCAATCCAATGAAAATGTGTCCTGAAACTTCTAATAAAAAACCTGGCTGAGCTATGCTCGGGGCCTTTCTCAGACACTGAGGGAAGGGTCCGTGGCCCCAGACTTCCTTTTCCAAGTGTGTCTTTGTGTGAGATTCATTCACGTATTCGGTTGCAGTCACCACAGATTTTGCGGGACAAAATCCCAGCATATCAGCGTTTGTTCTTTTAATCCAGGGTGAGGGAGTTTCAGCATAGCAAGTCTTATCTCTAGGAAAAACGCAAGCCTAATTTACCCATGGGAAAACCAATCCACGCATGTGGGACCTGCTTGCTGACTCACACAACCCTGGCATTTTTATTTTAAAGAGGGAAGGCTGGGCTACATTTCCCACAATGCGTGGAACAGTTCTCTATACCTAACACCTGATTGTAACAGTGATTTACACCTTTTTAGCCCTGCTGAATGTGTGCCGTTAACCATATTTGTAATGCCAGCCATGGCAACCTATTTGAATGTAGAAATAAATAGATCAGCATGCACTACGGCAAAAGCCTTGAATGCCACCTCACAAGCCATCGGTGCTGTTCGTCAAGAACTAGGACAAGGCAGAGAATCGGTATTGGAGAATCGTGCTGCTATAGACTACCTTCTTTTAAGGCATGGCCATGGATGTGAAGAAGTTAAAGGACTCTTCTGTTTTAACCTAATTGATAGTTCATAGCTCATAGACCATAAAGTAAAGCAAATAAATGATGTAGTGTCCAAGATAAAACAGAAAGACGGAATCTTTGGTATTGACTTGTCTAAACTAACCTCCTAGCTGCCTAGTATCATTGGTTTCAAGAGGCATTTATTGTTTTTATCCTTGTCACTTTCTTCAGTATCATAGCTTATTGTTGCATACAATGTGCCCCCTTATGTGGGTCTGCAATTAGATGTATTCCTAAAACCCCCACTGGACAGTCCAATGCTAAATTACATGCCCAACAACAAAATGAATGTTTCCATATGAAGCTGACCTCATAGAAATAAGATAGTTTAATATCAATGGTGGGGAATGATAGGGGACTCAGGAGTTGGAAAATTTTACTTTAGGGTAAATAGTTATAAGCCTAGTAAGTAATGCATATGTTAAAGCTTTTGTTTCAGGAACTACAGATAAGGCACATTCTGCCTCCTGGGAGAGACAGCCAACCTCCTGGGGCACCAGTAGAGATTACCACCTGGGGAACAAGTGGAGGCATCCGAGTCATTGTGTTCCAGGGAGAAACAGATGACCACCTGCCCACCAGGAACAGCTAACTACCCAGGACAAGAATGGCGCAGTATCTTTCACCTAATTTTCCCTAAATTTCAAAACCCCTCACCACACATTATTTATTCCCTGTTATAAAAATGCTGGCTTGGAAAGAGAATGTAAGATGGGTTTGTTTGGGTGTGAAACTGCCATCTTCTCAGATTACCGGCCACCTGAATAAAGTGCTCCTAAAGATTCAACCAACTGTTTCTGCTTATTGGGTTTGGCACTTGACAGGCAGCATGAATGCCGGTGTCTTTTCTGGTTTCAATTTGTCAGAAGATTAGCCAAAAATCTGAGTTGGGGGAGAGAGCAAGTGGACTCAACTTCCACCTACTTGACCATCATCTTCTCTCTTTTGTTTGGTGTTTTTCCATAAGTTGGCAGTAGTAACGCTTAGCTGTCTTTAACCTCATTCAAAATGATTTTGTTAGATTGTATTGTGGCAGATGTCATATCTGTGTGCATTAAAAAAACTTATAAAATCAATGAATTTTTGTGTATTCATTTTAACATTGAAGATGGAAGAAATTATGTAACGTTTTCCACATATTATACTTTATTATTTCAAGAAAGGTTAAAACACAACAGAAATGAAAAAAAAAAGATTTGTGCAGAGTATGGAGAAGGTTCTGTGACTGAATCAATGTGTCAAAAGTGGATTGCAAAGTTTCATGCTACAGATTTCTTACAGGATGATGCTCCACAGGTGGGTAGACCAGTTGAAGTTTATAGCGATCAAATCAAGACATTATTTGAGGACAACCAATGTTATACCACATAGGAGATAGCTGGCGTACTCAAAATATCCAAATCAATACAGTTATTGGTGAAAATGAAAAATGTGTATTTTATTATATGGAAAAAGAAACATGCAGACATGTTGGCCATCCTAATGTAATCTCCACCCTGCTTTTCTCCCCCTCCAGGTTCTTAAACCTTGCATTCTAAGGATGGTCACATTCTGCATATATCATAAAACTTTTTGAGTAACCAATAAAATACCTGCCTTCTCCCTTTTCCACCAGGTCTCCATGTCACGTAGCCCAAAATGAGTAGGTCTGCTGAGTAGAAAGAGCCCTGCTAAGGACCTGCATTTGACCTTGGCACAAAGGTTCACTAGTATGTCATTTAATTGCTCTGACCTTCAGTTTTTCCATTGTGGAATGCTGCTCCTTCTAGGTTCTCTGAAGATTGTGGAAGAGAAATGCCAAGTAGGTAGGGACTTTTATTATAAGGGATTAGTTTCCTCCCTTACTCCTTCCACATATATGTCCTAACATATGCTCACAGCTACCACAGGTTTCTGAAAGTGCATAGTAGTCTGCATCTCTAAGTCTGTTTTTTTAAAGACATTTCACATAATTGAGTTCAGTGGTTAGTAAAAACAGCAAGCTACCTCCTGCTCTCCACCCTTCTATCTGCCTGCATCCTCACAGAATGTACGGGTGATCTGTTGAGAGGCACCTGTCTATCCTGGAGGAACAACACATCCTAGAACCCATCTCGTCCAGTTCAGGTCGTGATGCATAATTGGAGTCTGCTTTTCAAAGGGAGACTTCCTGGGTTGGGCTGCATAAGGAAGGAAAAGTAAAGCAGATCCTCAGGACCCATCTTCCTCTAGTCTTTGATGGAACATTGATCCTGTCCCACCTGTTGGGGGTATTTTCCTGGACTCTCTTAGGTTGAAATGCTCATGTGGGCCTTTCACAGAGAAGGTAAGGCTGAAGGCAGAATGGTAGGGGGAGGAAGTAGTGAGCCAGCTTAAAATGCTAGCAGCCAGGGGTAGCTGTTTGCATTAGTTCAGCTTGGCCTCCAGGATCACAAAGCCCAATAACCAACCTTTAGGGTGTCCACATTAAAGCTGAGCCTCTATCAAAAAGCATGTACTCAGCCCTGGCTGGTGTATCTCAGTGGATTGAGCATGGACTGGGAACCAAAGGGTCCCAGTTTGATTCCCAGTCAGGGCACATGCCTGGGTTGCAGGCCAGGTCCCCAATGAGGGCCATGTGAGAAGCAACCATACATTGCTGTTTCTCTCCCTCTCTGTCTCTCTCCCTTTCCCTCTCTCTAAAAATAAATAAATAAAATCTTAAAAAAAAAAAAAAAAAAAAAAAAAAGAAAGCATGTTCTCAGGCTCCTGCCTCTCCCCACCTGAAGCTGGGAGGTTTGAAGATTTGTCAAAAATCCTTCAATGATCTAGTGCTGGAGATGGGGTCAGCAAGGAGAGCGGGTATACATCTGATCTGGGCCACAGTATAAGGAATTTTAGCCACACAAAAATCCAGCTCATATTTTCAAGAAAACCTCCCCCAGATTTGAGGAAGCTGTCAGGAAAGCTAATTCTGCTGATTCCATTGCTTCCACTTGAGGTTGTGGTGCCCTTGGAAACAAAATTCAGTGTGTTTCCTTCTTCTTTTTCCTCTTTTTTTTTTTTTATGTGGGGCTCTCTATGATCTTGATACATGCTACAGCTTTTTAACGTGAAAGATTATTTCTTTCAACATCAAAATTCCCAAACAGAATCAGATTAAATGTTTCTCTGGTAAACAAGATTTTTTATACTCTTTTTTTTTTTTGGACAGACCTATTATTATATATAATGTATTGACAGGCATATATATGTATATTAAAGAATGAAATTTTCTTTATATAATGATTTTTTGAAATGAATGAAGTTTTCTTTTTAATGAATATTTCATTTCATAAAATATACTTAAAATCTTTAAAATTCATAATAAATTTTATAATAAGATCTTAAATCTTATAAATTTATTATTACAAATTTATTATATTTATAATATGTTTAAGTATATTTTACTGATTATGCTATTACAATTGTCCCATGTTTTTCTCCCCTTTATTCCCCTTTGCCCTGCACTCTCTTCCCACCAGCATGCCCTCACTCTAGTTCATGTCCATGGGTCATACATATAAATTCTTTGGCCTCTCAATTTCCTATACTAATATTAATCTCCCCCTGTCTATTTCTTACCTAGCATTTATGCTTCTTATTCCCTGTACCTTTTCCCCCATTCTCCACCATCCACTTCCCCAGTGATAACCCTTCATGTAATCTCCATTTCTTTGATTCTGTTTAGTTGTTTGCTTAAGTTTTTTGTTTGTTTGTTTGTTTTAGGTTTGGTTGTTGATAGTTGTGAGTTTGTTGCCATTTTACTGTTCATTGTTTTTTTTTAACTTTATTGTTGTTCAGTTACAGTTTTCTGCATACTCTCCCCTCCACTCCCCCTCCAATCCCACCTTCTTTCCCTGCCTCCCTCCCTACCCTTGTTCTGTCCATGTGTCCTCTATAGTGGTTCCTGAAAACCCTTCTCCCCATTGTCCCCTCCCCCCTCCCCCCTGGCTATTGTTAGATTGTTCTTAATTTCAATGTCTCTGGTTAAGTTTTACTTGCTTTTTGCTTTTGTTGATTATGTTCTGGTTAAAGGTGAGATCATATGGTATTTGTCCCTCACTGCCTGGCTTACTTCACTCATTGTTTTGATCTTCTTTTTCTTACGTAAATCTCTTTAACATTTCATATAATAAAGAAATTGGTGTTGATGAACTCCTTTAAATCTAGGAAGCACTTTATCTGCCCTTCCACTCTAAATGATAGCTTTGCTGGATAGAGTATTCTTGGGGGTAGCTCCTTGCCTTTCATGAATTTGAATGCTTCTTTCCAGCCCCTTCTTGCCTTCAAGGTTTCTTTTGGGAAATCAGCTGATAGTCCTATGGGAACTCCTTTGTAGGTAACCGTCTTCTTTTCTCTTGCTGCTTTTAAGATTCTCTCCTTAACTTTAATCTTGGGTAATGTAATTATGATGTGTCTTGGTGTGTTCCTCTTTGGGTCCAACTTCTTTGGGATTCTCTGAGCTTCCTGGACTTCCCAGAAGTATATTTCCTTTGCCAGATTGGGAAAGCTCTCCTTCATTATTTTTTCAAATAAGTTTTCAATGTCAGTCTCTTTCTCTTCTCCTTCTGGCACCCCTATGATTCAGATATTGGAACATTTACACTTGTCCCAGAGGTTCCTAAGCCTCTCCTCATTTTTTTGAATTCTTGTTTCTTCATTCTGTTCTTGTTGAATGTTTATTTCTTCCTTCTGCTCCAAATTGTTTACCTGAGTCCAGGTTTTCCTCCCTTCACTATTGGTTCCCTGTATATTTTTCTTTATTTCACTTTTCATAACCTTCACTTTTTCCTCCATTTTGTGACCATACTCAACCACTTCTGTCAGCATTACCAGTGTTTTGAACTCTGCATAAGATAGATTGGCTATCTCTTCATTGTTTAGTTCTATTTTTTGAGCTTTGGGCTGTTCTTTCATTTGGCCATTTTTCTTTGTTTCAGCATGGCTGTGACAATGTAAGTGACAGAACCTTAGATATTTGCCAGGGTGGGGTAACCCACATCCCTGTATTTTGGCTCAGTCTGGATGAATATTTCTTATTTAACTCCTTGGTTGTTGGACTTCCATACAGTTTGATTTTCTGGCAGTTTTATTTATTTTTGTTTTTAAATTTGTTGTCCTTTTTTTGGTAGTACGAGGAGGCAAAGTGTATCTTCCTATGCCTCCATCTTGTCTAGAAGTCTCAATACTCTTATTTGGAATAGTGAGTAAGCAAATAGGCAAAGAAGAGTTTCCTCTGAGTGGATATTTAATCCCCAAAGAGTTCTTAAACCTCCTGAATCTTTGATCAGCATTCCTACAATGTAGCACAGCAGTACTGGGAGCAGCACTGGTCTTGCAGCGAGGCATGCTGACTGCACCGCCCATCAGCAGAGATCCAGTGGGGGCCTGGGCAAGGAAAACACTGGTGGGGTAAAGAGACGTGTACATGACAAAGGATTCTGTTCTTAGGAAATGCTCACCCCTGAATGAGGCCTTATCTTCCATGGTGGCAGAGAGTTTGAGAACCCCACACCCATCAAGGAAGGCTCCAAAATCTTATAACATGTGACTCTCTGGAGGTCACAGCCTGTCAAATGCCCCCATGTTAAGCCACATTCCATTCATACTCATTCCCCCTGAGTTACCCGAGAGATCATGAATTTAAAGACTAGCAATGATGATTCTGAAGACTACTACTACCAGCCTGGACCTATCTTCCTAACTCCAGATTCTGGTTGCACATCTCCCTGGGGCGGGGGGGCGTTAATAGGCATCAGAACTTCAGGTGTCCCATTTCTGTCAGCTGTTGATGTTGCCATCCACTAGCCAGATGCCAAACCTCTTGATGTTACCACACACCCAGTCTCAGCAAATCCTGTTGCCTCCACCTTCAAAATATATCCAGAATTTGACCACTTATGATTGCCCAAATGTCCCCAGCAGGGCCAAATCACCCTATTTATCATGGATTATTAAAACAGCCTAAAATTGCTCTCCTCACTACTGCCCTTGTCTCTCTCCAATCTCTTCCTAATACAGCAGCCAGAGTTACCATTTAAAAATTTCCATGATACCCATCCTTGCTATTGTCACCACAGGCTTTCTGACTCACTCACAGCCTGATATGGCTGTGCTCAGTCCCTCTTGTATCACCTCCTGCCTGAACTCTCTGCCTTAGGCCTGCTTTTTCTGCCTGAAATGCTGGTCACCTCACTCCTTTCAGACCTTTATTCAGGAGCTCCCCTCTGAATAAGCATTCTTTGGCCACTCTGTTAGAAAATCATCCCCACGACCTAGATTTTTATAACCTCATCCTCATTTATATCTTGTTATTTTTTTAAAAATGTATTGTTATCTTATTACAGCTGTCCCAATTTTCCCATTTTTCCCTCCCCTGCTCAACCTACCCTTGTTCCTACAGTCATTATCTTGTTATTAGCATTTAATAAGGCCTATAACCATCTTTATAGTTTTAAAAATGCACACTGGAATGATATTAGTGTTGATAAAGACTAGGGCTGTGTCTTTGTCTTTTTAAGTACTACTACACACCTCTTAGAATAGGTAAAATGAGAAATAATGATAATACAAAATACAGGTAAAGATGTAGATAAACTGGGTCAATCATATCATACATTGCTGATGGAATGAAATCTTACAGTCACTCAAGGTAATAATTTGTCATTTTCTTTAAAAACTAAACATCCACTGCTCATATGACGTAGGACTGTACTCCTGGACACTTTTCCCCCAAAACGAAAATATATGTACATGTGAAAGCTTGCACTAGGCATTCACAGAAGCTCCTTTTATAATAGTTAAAACTTAGCCTCCAAAACTGTAGTGTCATGGAATATTTTTCAGCAGTAAAAAGGAATTACTGACACATGCAACTTGAATAGATCTTGAGGGCATTATGAGTTAAAAAAAAAAGGGGCCCATCTCAAAAAGTCACATACTGTCTGATTCCACTTATATAACGTTATTAAATTGACAAAATTCTAGAAATAGAAATCAGAATAGTGATTGCCAGGATTAGGGATGGTAGGTGAATGGTGGGTGTGACTTTAGAGTGTACAGAAGAGAGATTTTTGTGGTAGTGCAAGAGTTCTTTATCTTGACTGTAGTGCTGATTATACAGCTCATGCATAGTGAAATGACACAGAGATGCACAATATCAATTTCTGGTTTTGATATCACATAACATTGGGAAAAAACTTGATGAAGGGTCACAGGACTTCCCTGTAATATCTTTGCAACCTCCCGTAAATCTAAACTTATCTGTTTCAACTTCTGTGGAAAAGCTTTGGATTTTCTCAGAGAGACACTGTGAAGAGTAGTAAAAGGATCAGGGTATTTAATTATGAGCTCTAGCTGTGCCCTATTTGAAGAAAGTTGGAATATATCAAAAAGTAAAACTAAATATGAGCTAGTTGTACAGGAAAAAAAGCAGTTCTTCACTTCTCAAGTGCTCAGGAACACTCAACGATTGAACATAACATGCAGCTAGCAATGGGTTCATAGACAGGAGGGTGACATGTGAGTGGATTCCCTGCTCTTAGAGTCCCCTTCTGACCAAACCTCCCTGTGCCTGTGCAAATGTTTTAGGACAGCACAGAGGCAACAAGGGACGAAAGCCCCAGTGTACCTTTAGCAAAGTCTGCCTTCCCAGACTCATCACAGCAGCACCCAGGGGTCCTGAAGATACCAGCTGTGATGAGGAAGTGCCATTCTCCTGCAGGAAATGAATGTGTTCAGCTGGGCTGGAACTCAGGGTGTGTGGTGTCACAAAGCTTGGCTAGCACATTGCATTGTCTCTGTCTGGCATCCCCAACCCACATAGGAATGAAAGCAACTCCCACACCATCCAAGGAGGAGCCTCACAGAGCACCTGAGGGCCAGAAAGCCAGCACTCTCTGTGAGCAGGCAGGTCCAACCCAGTATGTCCAGAGGCAGCCAGGAGCCCGTTATGAACACGAGCAGTGAGAATGCAGATTAAGGCCAGCTGGGGGACTCCAGGAAAGGGGAAAGGATGAGTAGGGGGAGAGAGTAGAGAGTGGAAATGTCCTTAAGCAAACAAAACTGTGTTTCTTGGAGTGAACATACAGGACATTTTTTTTAAGTGTAGTAAAATATACATACCATGAGATTTCCCATTTTAAGTATTTTCCCAGTATACAGTTCAGTGGTATTAAGTACATTCACATTGTTTGCAACCATCATCATCCATCTCTAGAACTTTCTTTCATGATTCAAAACTGAAACTTTGTCTCGTTTTAAACAATAACTCATGATTTTCCCTCCCCTCAGCCCCTGGTAACCAGCCTCCTACTTTCTGTCTTTATGAATTTCTCTAGTCTATGTGACTCATATACCTAGAATAGGAGCATGCAATATCTGGCCTTTTGTGAAAGGCTTATTTTACTTTGCATGATATTTTCAAGGTTCATCCATGTTGTGGCATGTGTGAGAATTTCATTCCTTCTTAAGGCTGAATGATGCTTCATTATATGTGTGCGTGTGTGTATGTGTATATAATATTATATTTATCTATTTATTGTGTGATTAACATTTCTGTTGTTTCTACCTTTTTGGCTATAGTGAATAAACTGTAAGGAACATGGGTGCACAAACGTCTGTCCAAGTTTCCACATTCAGTGACCAGGACATTCTCTTTTTTTTTTCACCCTCACTCAAGGACAAACTTATTGATTTTAGAGAGAGGGGAAGGGAAAGAGAGAGAGAGGGAAAGAAACATGGAGGCAAGAGAGGAGCATTGATTGGCTGCCTCTATGCGCTCCCCAATCAGTGATGAACCGGCAACCCAGGCATGTACCCTGACTGGAAATTGAACCCATGACCCTTCAGTTTACAGGACGATGCTCAAGAAAACTAAGCCACAGTGACCAGAGCTGGGACATTCTCAACAGTCTTCTTATAAACAAAGGACAAATTATGCACTGGCTAGACCTGGTTTTCCATCCAGAAGCTACTTCCAAGAGGCTACTGGCACTTGTTCTGTTTTTTCTTATATATTTTTTTAAATAATCACTTTATTGTTGTTCAATTACAGTTGTCTGCATCCTCTCCCCTCCCCTCCCCCCACCCCACCTCCCTCCCCTGCCTCCCTCCTCCCCCTTGATACTGTCCATGTGTCCTCTATTGTGGTTCCTGAAAACCCTTCCCCCCATTGTCCCACCCCCTCCACCTTGGCTATTGTTAGACTGTACTTAATTTAAATGTCTCTGGTTGTTTTTCTTTCTTTTTGGTTTTGTTGATTATGTTCCAGTTAAAGGTGAGATCATATGGTATTTGTCCCTCACCGCCTGGCTTACTTCACTTAGCATAATGCTCTCCAGTTCCATCCATGCTGTTGCAAAGGGTATAAGCTCCTTCTTCCTCTCTGCTGCGTAGAATTCCATTCTGTAAATGTATCATAGTTTCTTGATCCACTCATTTGTAGATGGGCACTTAGGTTGTTTCCAGCACTTGGCTATTGTGAATTGTGCCGCTATCAACATTGGAGTGCATAGGTTGTTTTGAATTGGTTTTTCAGGGTTCTTAGGGTATAATCCCAGTAGTGGAATTGCTGAGTCAAAAGGCAGTTCCATTTTCATTTTTCGGAGGAAGTTCCATACTGTTTTCCACAATGGCTGCACCAGTCTGCATTCCCACCAACAGTGCAGTAGGGTTCCCTTTTCTCCACATCTCCTCCAACAGTTATCTGTTGCTTTGTTGATGATGGCCATTCTGACTGGTGTGAAGTGGTATCTCATTGTGGTTTTAATTTGCATCTCTCTGATGGCTAATGATGTTGAACATCTTTTCATATGTCTCTGGGTCCTTTGTATGTCCATTTTTGATAAGTGTCTGTTCACGTCTTTTGCCCATTTTTTCATTGGGTTTTTTGTCTTCCTGGAGTGGAGTTGTATGAGTTCTTTATATATTTTGGAGCTCAAACCCTTGTCCGAGGTATCATTGGCAAATGTGTTTTCCCATACAGTCGGTTCTCTTTTTATTTTAATACTGTTTTCTTTAGCCCCACAGAAGCTCTTTATTTTGATAAGGACCCATTTTTTAATTTTTTCCTTTATTTCCCTGGCTCTAGGGGACATATCATTGAAGATGTTGCTGCATGGAATATCTGAGATTTTCCAACCAATGTTTTCCTCTAGAACTTTTATGGTGTCACGACTTACATTTAAGTGTTTTATCTACCTTGAATTTATTTTTGTGTATGGTGTAAGTTGGTGCTCGAGATTCATTTTTTTTTTGCATGTAGCTGTCCAAATTTCCCAACACCATTTGTTGAAGAGGCTATTTTTATTCCATTTTATGCTTCTGTCCCATTGTTAAAGATTAATTGCCTGTAGAGATGTGGGTTTATTTCTGGGCTCTCTATTCTGTTCCATTGGTCTATCTGTCTGTTTTTATGCCAGTACAAAGCTGTTTTGATTACAGTAGCCTTGTAATACAGTTTGATATCAGGAATTGTGATCCTACCTGCTTTGTTCTTTCTCAAAATTGCAGGTGATATTCGGGGTTGTTTATGGCTCCATATAAATTTTTGAAGTGCTTGTTCAATATCCATGAAATATGCCATTGGTACTTTGATAGGGATTGCACTTAATCTATAAATTGCTTTGGGGAGTGTGGACATTTTGATGATGTTGATTCTTCAAATCCATGAGCATGGTATATGTTTCCATTTGTTTGTGTCTTCCATGATTTCTTTCTTCAGTGTTGTGTAGTTTTCTGATTACAGGTCTTTTACCTCCTTGGTTAGGTTTATTCCCAGGTATTTTATTTATTTATTTTTTATTGCTATATCAAATGGGATATTTTTCCTGATTTCTGCTCTGCTATTTCATTGTTGGTATTTAAAAATGCCTTTGATTTCTGGATATTGACTTTATATCCTGCTGTTTTGCCAAATTCAATTATTAGATCGAATAGTTTCTTGGCAGAGTTTTTAGGATTTTCTAAGTATACTATCATGTCGCCTGCAAACAGCAACAGTTTTGTTTCTTCCTTTCCAATTTGGATGCACTTTATTTCCCTTTCTTGTCTGATTGCTGTGGCTGAAACTTCCAGTACTATGTCAAATACAAGTGATGATACTGGACAACCATGTCTTCTTCCTGATCTTAGCGGGAAAGGTTTTAGTTTTTGTCCATTGAGTATAATGTTGGCTGTAGGTTTCCAATATACAGTCTTTATTATGTTCAGGAATGCTCCCTCTATTCCCACTTTGCTAAGTGTTTTTATCATAAATGGTTGCTGTACCTTATTGAATACTTTTTCTGCATCTATTGATATGATCATGTGATTTTTGTCTTTGCTTTTGTTTATGTGATGTATGACATGTATTGTTTTGTGAATATTATACCTTCCTTGCATCCCTGGGATTAATCCCACTTGGACGTGATGTATGATCTTTTTAATGTATTGCTGGATGCGGTTTGCTAATATTTTGTTGAGAATTTTAGCATCAATGTTCATCAGCAATACTGGCCTAAAGTTTACTTTCTTTGTTGTGTCTTTATCTGGTTTTAGGATTAGGATGATGCTGGCTTCATGAAAAGAATTTGGGAGTCTTCCATCATTTTGGATTTTTTGGAATACTGGGTGAAGGATAGGGGTAGTTCTTCCTTAAATGTTTTGTAGAATTCTCCTGTGTAACCATCTGTTGCAGTGCTTTGTGTGTCGGAAGTTTTTTGATTACTGTTTCAATTTCATCTGCTGTTATTGGTCGGTTCAGGCTTTCTGCTTCTTCTTTATTGAGTTTTAGAAGATTATATTTTTCTAAAAATTTGTGTGTTTCTCCTAGGTTTTCATATTTCTTGGCATATAGTTCTTCATAGTAGTGTCTTACAATCCTTTGTATTTCTGTGGCATCAGTTGTAATATCTCCTCTTTCATTTCTGATTGAGTTTATTTGGGTCCTCTCTCTTTTTTTTCTTGATGATCCTGCTTAAAGGCTTATCTATTTTGTTTATCTTTTCAAAGAACTAGCTCCTGGATTCACTGATCCTTAGAATTGTGTTTTTAGTCTCTATGTCATTTAATTCTGCTCTGATCTTAGTTATTTCCTTCCTTCTACTTGCTCTGGGCTGTCTTTGTTGGTGTTCCTCAAGTTCTTTTAGGCGTAGGGTTAGGTTGTTTGTTTGAAATGTTTCTATTTTTTTTTAGATAAGCCTGTATCGCTATGAACTTCCCTCTCAGGACTGCCTTCGCTGTGTCCCATAAGTTTTGGGTTGTTGTAAGTTCATTTTCATTTGTTTCAAGGAACTTTTTGACTTCTTCCCTAGTCTCGTCTTTGACCCATTCGTTGTTTAATAGCATGATATTCAATCTTCATGATTTTGAGTGTTTTGGGTTTTTTCCTTTGGGTTGGTTTCTAATTTCAGTTCCTTGTGGTCAGAGAAAATACTTGGTATGATTTCAATTTTCTTGAATTTGTTGAGGCTTGTTTAGTGTCCTATCATATGGTCTATTTTTGAAAATGTTCCATGTTCATTTGAAAAGAATGTGTATTTAGCTTCTTTGGGGTGAAAGGCCCTATATATATATCAGTTAAGTCCATTTTTTCTAGGGCATTGTTCAATGCCACAATATCTTTGTTAATATTTTCTTTGGAAGATCTGTCCATTTTTGACAGTGGGGTATTGAAATCCCCTACTATAATTGTGTTGTTATCAATATCTTTCTTGAAGTCCTCCAAGATTTTCTTTATGTATTTGGGTGCTCCTGCATTGAGTGCATATAGATTTACAATGTTTATGTCTTCTTGGTGGATTCTTCCCTTCAGTATTATGAAGTGTCCTTCTGGATCTCTTTTTATGGCCCTTTTTTTGAAGTCTACTTTTTCTCATATGAGTATTGGTACCCCAGCTCTTTTTTCTTGTCTGTTTGCCTGGAAAACCTGTTTTCAGTCCTTCACTTTCAGTCTGTGTAAGTCTTTTGTCCTGAGGTGGGCCTCTTGTAGGCAGTGTAATTGTGGGTTGTGCTTTCGATATCCATTCCGCTATTCTATGTCTTTTAACTGAAGCATTTAATCTATTTACATTTAGGTTTATTATTGAAAGGTACTTATTCATTGCAATTTTTTTTCATACCTGTGTTCCTCTCTCTCTCTCTTTCCCTTCCTTTCCTTAAAGCAGTCCCTTTAGCATCTCTTGCAGAGTTGTTTTGGTTGAGGTGTATTCTTTTAGACTTCTTTTGTCTGAGAATGTCCTTATTTGGCCATCTATCTTGATTGAAAGCCTTGCTGAGTACAGTATCCTTTGTTTACAGGCCTCTGGTTCTCATTACTTGGAATATTTCTTGCCATTCTCTTCTGGCTTGAAGTGTTTCCATTGAGAAGTCAGCTGCTAACCTTATCAGGCCTCTCTTGTATGTTACTTCCTGTTTCTGTCTTGGTGCCTTTAAGATTCTCTCTTTGTCTTGGAATTTTTCCATTTTAATGGTGATATATCTTGAATTGGGCCTGTTAAGGTTCCTTTTGATTGGAACTCTCTGTATTTCCTAGATTTGTTTGACTTTTTCTCTCATAAGATTAGGGAAGTTTTCCATCATTACTTTTTCAACCAGGTTTTCTATCCCTTGCTCTTCTTCTTCTCTTTCTGGTATCCCTATTATATGAATAGTGTTACGTTTCATGTTGTCCTGCATTTCCCTTAATACCTCTTCATTCTTTCTGAGTCTCTTTTCATGTTCTTGCTCTTTTTGGGTGTTTTTTCCACTTTTTCTTCTAGCTCACTGATCTGCTCCTCTGCCTCATCGAGCCTGCTTTTCATTCCTTCTATTATGTTCTTCAGTTTAGATATTGTATTCCTCATTTCCTCTTGGCCCTTGTGAATTTCTATTTCCTTTTTCATGTTGACATAGTTTGCAGTGAGTTCATTATTGTTTCCCTGTAGTTTCTGGTAATTTTCTGTGAGCTCATCGAGCTTCTCGAGCTTCTTGAGCTTCCTGATAAGCAATGCTTTGAACTCAATATCTGATAGTTGGCTTGCCTCTGTTTCATTTTTCATTCTTTCTGGGGTGTCCTCTTTCCTTTCATTTGGGAATTGTTTCTTTGTCTTCCCATTTTTTTGTGAGACTCTTCTTGCTTGCCTCTGTTTCTTAAATTGATCTGTCAAGTTCTCTGGAGCAGCAAAGTTAATATTGTTTCACTGTCTCTGTTTTTTGGGCTGACCCTTGTCTGAGTCTTCCTCTATTCTCTTCACTACTCCAGGTTTTAATGTCTCGCTGTGGATAAAGAAGAAAGGTGAAGGTAGAAAAAGAAAAAGAAAAAATTAAAAAAGAAAAAAAGAAAGAAAGAGAAAGAGGAGAAGACTAAGAATACTAAATGAAAGGAAGGAAGAAGGAATTTAAAAAAATAAAGAAGGACAGATAGGAAGAAGGGTGGGGAAAAACAAACAAACAAACAAACAACCCCAAAACAAAAAAAAAGCAGAAAAAAACTTCTGCTGACTGGCTTTAAAAGTATTAGGTCAGGCCTGCTCCCCTGGTCCTCCTGTCTGCGTCAGGCTGGGAAGATACCAGCTTTCCTTTTCTCCCTTCCTGAGATGCACTCTTTGGTGCCATCCTGCCTCCAGCCCAGTTTCTAGGAATTCTCAGCACCCTTTCTGGGTGGCCTGGCCCCCCACTGAGTCAAGAGTTTGTGAGGACTGTAGCTCCCATCAATGGGGCTCAATGGGGCTCCTCCGCCTTTCTTCCATGGAGCCAGTCGGCCCTGCAGGACTCCATGTGCAGGGGCTGGGTTGTCAGCTCTTTGTCCCTGGTCCTCCTGGCGTGAGCTCCGTGCACCTGTGTTCATCGTCCCCTTTTGTCCCTGGATTCATCCACTGCGAGCCGCGGTCCATGTGCCCGGTTGTGCAAGGTCTCTGGTATATTTGAAGTGGCCACATGTGACCCGCGGACCACCAGTTGTACACAGTCCCTAGTTGCCCTTGATTGGCTTGGCAAGATGTACCCGGCCCAGGAGCCTCTGGTTGCAAGCTGTTCCCAGCTCTTCTTGAGTGGGCAGCAACAGGCCTCGGGTCTCCAGGTTAGTGCAATCTCCAATTCTTCTTGCTGGGAGCGCCAGCCACCAGGGACCGATCCCCAGGTGCTGTTGGGGACATTGCCTCTCCAAATAGCTGTGGAGTGCATACTTTGGCCACTCACACATCCCAATCCGGCTCCCTCCCAAGGATCCTGCAACAGACCCGGCAGCTGCTGGGTCTGTGGCTGCAGCCCTCCCTGCTCCCCCGCTGGTCCCAAGGGACCCCTTCCTTCCAAAGCAATCTCCCTACCATCTTATCTTTCAATTTCCCCTGTAATCTTGGTCACCAATCTTTTTATATGCTGTAATACAGCTGGGTGATCACTCTGCTCCTCAGAAAATCAGCCAGATGTCTCACCAGTGGGCTGGAGGAAGCGGACCCCACTCCCTCCTATTCCGCCACCATTTTCTCTCCTGGCACTTGTTTTCTTAATCTCTCTGAGCTTCATGATATAACTTGCAAAATAGAAATAGTAGAGAGGATAATAAGGCTGAATTTTCATTTTCTGAGAATGCTCAGTTTTCAGGCCAGTGGAGGCTCATTCAACTCACCCTTGTATCAACCACAGGAAGGAGAGGATTTCTAAGAGTCAGGGAGTAAGTGTATAGTTGCCAAACAGGTGTACGGAGGGGGAGCAGTAGGGACATAGTGAAAGGCTAGAAGTAAATCCAGAAGATTTCAGGAGGCCACACAACACAACAAAGGGCAAGGCACCCAGCAGGTCTCAATGGGCCTTCAGGATTCTACACTGGTATTCAAAGATCAGGCATTTAATTGTTAGACATTCCAGAGCATTTAGCAGTATGGGCTTGTGGAAGAGAGGGAAGGAGTTCAGTTGCTAGGGAAGAATACAAGCATAATTTGAGTGTCTGTCACAGTGCAGAAGGAGGTCTGCTATGAAATCCAGATCCTAGATCCCAGAGTACCTGAAGTATTAAGTTGACTGTGTACCCCAGTTTACTTACAATTCCATTTCAGGCCTGTTGTTCTGGCATAACCACTTTTGAAAGTGCCTCCTTCTTGGTTTGGAAGATAAATTATGTAGTCCCCCTAGGAATTAGGGAGGCAACCGATGGGTCAACCCAGGAAATTAGGCCAAAGGTATACAGGAAGGCCTGTATCACTGGGAAGGCAGGAAGCTGAGGCAGAGGAGATCCTTCCTAGAATGGTGCCCCTGGCCAAGGACATCACTGACTTTCACAGTGGTGGTCCTGGTGGGAATGAGAAGGTGTAGGGGAGTATTGATAGCTGAAGGGATTATATTCCTGTAAAGTGTTTTGTTTCTGTTCAATGAAAATTGCTGGGAAATTTTATATCACTACTAAAAGGAAAGGAAAGTATATTCCTTTGGTTTTTCTGTGGGTCTTACCCAAAATATCAGAATTATCTTCTGGAGGACAAACCCCTTGTAGTACAGGCTTCCCCCTGACCCCCGCTGAGTGTTCTTGGAACCCTTCTGTATCAGTGTACTAGCTAGCATTGTTGTGAGGTACACTTTCAGTAATTTTTATTTGAATATTTTCAATGTGCTTGCCCATTTCATGATGGGTGATTTATAAACATACCTACCTACACAGTGCTGAGTGTTCAGCAGTTTTTGACCAAAAGTGGCACCACCCCCATATCCTACCCTCCCTATTCACCCGATCTTGCCGGGAGCACCTGTTTTTATTTCTGCAGATGAAAAAAGTCCTCAAAGGAAAATGTTTTGCTGATGTGGAAGAGGTAAAACAAAAAATGGCAGAAACACTAAAAAGCATTGAAATCAATGAGTTCAAAACTGTTTTGAGCAGTGGAAAAGCAGTTTGATAGGTGTATTGCATCAAATGGAGAGTACTTTGAAGGTGACAGAAGTTTAAACATGTAGAAATAAATACAGAAATGTTTATAAATAAAGTCTGTTTTTAGGGCCCCCCCCTTGTAGCATGGAACACAGTCCCTACTCCCTGTGGTTGACACATTCCTTTTGGAACATACAACACCTTGGACTTTATTCATTTCTTTGTTTCTCTGAAATGGCCCTGCAGGGAACACCCTGGTCTGTCCCCTTGTTCTGTGTCTCCATCTTTGTTTAATCCAGCCTTGGTGGCTCTATGGCACAGCAGGTGCTTCAGCCAGACCTTATGGGATGAGGCTCAGACACGAGAAACTTCAGGTAACTCAGCTTCACCCACTTCTCAGGTGAAGGACCCCATCTCAGTTCTCCTCTCCTTCTTTTGTCATTGGAAAAATATTTAACAAAGTACTAACAAATAAAATTCAGTAACATATAAAGAGAACATAAACCATGACTAAGGAGGGCTTATTCCAGGTATGCAAAGCTGGTTCCATGTAGTCTACCCTATTACTGAAAGAGAAAAATCCCAGGGTCATATTAATGGATGCAGAAGAAGCATTGGACAGAGTTTAATACCCATTTATAATAAAAAGTTTCAGAGAACTAGGATTAGAGGGGGATATCTTCAACTTGCTAAAGAGTATAAACAAAAAACCTACAACCAGTATCATACTTAATGGCAATATTCATAATGCTTTTCTCCTAACACTGGGGTTAAAGAAAGAATATCTCCTTACCAGTGCTACTCAACACCATTCTGGAAGATCTAGCCAGTGCAACAAGGCGAGAAAAGGAAATAAAAGGCATACATTCTTCCACCTTGTGAATCAGCCCTAGTGTGCTTTCCCAGGACCTAGGGACTTGTGGATGCCTTTATCTGGACACCAACTAACCAAAGAGACAAAGGGGGAAACTGTTTACAAGATGAAGGCTGGAACTCTGCCACATAGCACCTGCGTGACTGTGCAATTCATTCACCTCCATGTGCTTCAGTAGCTTTATCTGTGAAGTGGAATAATAGCAGTACTTGCATCACAGGGTCCTTGTGAGACTTTAAGGAATTAACAAAGCACGTAGAACATGCCTGGGCACATGGTAAGTAGCATGGAATTACCAAGCTCTTATTATAAATTTTAATGATTACCCCAGATTTCCTTTATGATAAAAAAAAAAAAAGTCAGCAGCCTCGAGCTGACCTATGGAAAATAAGGGTTATTTCATACATCCCAGGTTGTGCCTTTTGTATTTTTTATATTTTTCACCTTGACATTATGTAATAATATGGGGGCAGTCTTTTGGTCAATCAGACAGTTTCCAGAGGGGTAAACCTGGAAAAGGATTTCTTTCTCCTCTATACCCTTCTTTGTGGCTTGGATGACAATCTGAAAAAAATATTTCTAGTCTTGAACTCCACTTTCTTATTTTGCAAGTTTTTTCCACTGGTCTTCAAAACCTGTAGTTTCCTCTCTCAACCTCCTCTCTCTCTTAGAACTATACCGTCTTTCCATGCCTGTCATCTTTACTTTTCCACTTAAAACTGTCTTGTAACTGACATACACCCTCATGCAACTGACATACATCCTTGTGAAACTTCCAGACAATTAATCTAACTTTGGCAGAGCTTTCGGAGAATTCTGTAAAAAGGCCCCAAGCTCATGCTTCTCTCACATACTATTTAAGTGGAACCTTCAAAGATACATGTTGAGCCAAGAAATGAAGAAAGCCACCTTTTATTATTTTATTTAAGGAAGAAATTAAAAATCCAGCTCACATGGATTGGCAACAAATACTTTCCACTCTTAAACCTTTCTCCATGTTTATTTCCCACTATAAATTGAGGTGGGGGGGAAAGGCAACCAGCAGCTAAACTGACACAACAAAGCTGGAACAAATATGTGAGCCTCAGCAGAGGCCAGGTTTACAGTCAGAAATACGGAGTGTATCCCAGCAGGGGCAGACCATGAAACAGTCTAAGCTAATATCAAGGGTGTGAAAACAGGCATTGTTGTTTAGTTAACTAAAGTCACATAATTAACGATTCTCAAGAATCAATTAGCCATATGTTACAGCCAATATGACATATTTTTGTAATTCCTCTCTGGATGTTTTATTGCCAGAGGATGTTCATGTGGGCATTAGAACAAGAAACTAAAACAGCAGCTCCAGAGTATAAGTGTAGAACCGTGAACCATTAGTAAAAGAGCCCAATTTGGAGGGAGCTCACTCAGCTGGCAACCCAGTGCTAGAGTACTTCCCTGTTGGGACTCCCCTTTGCTGCAAAAGCCATGGGCCATTTTTCCTTTCTTTTTGCTTTTTGTCTTTTTTTTTTTTTTTACCTTATTGTTATTTTTTAAATTTAGCACAGATACAGTTGTAAAAACTGGACATACCATTTGAATTTGCATATTTGTGCTTATAACTGATAGGTCCAAGGAAACATCATTTTGAAAGCTTTCCATGTAAAATGAAAAACATATTTCTCAGGGTAAAACTCTAGTGGCATGCTGTTGTTAATGATACAGTTTGTTTCCTGACTTCTATAAAGAGGCAAAAAGTGAGGACAGAGCTGCCCTCCTTTCTCCATGTTGCTTCAGAGCCAGGGAAAAAATGGACACAAAGAGGATTTGTAGAGTGTTTGAAGAAGAACACTCAGCAGGCCCCATTTTTTAGTTTCGCACTCTTCCTTCCTGTATCCACCATTCGGGGCGGGGGGGGATATATTTTCCACCTATTAGATTTTGGCTAGTCTAATGTTTTAGTCAGTACAGCATGAGCAGTGGGTGCTGGTCATGAGTGTGTCATACAAAATTCCACTCTCTCTGCTGGAATTTGGTGACCTACCTCTTACCTGGGTGTGCCATCAATACATCTCAATGCCACCCAGCCTGAGAGAACTGCTTCTGTGAAGTCTGGTGTCTCATTCTGCTCCCCATTTTTGTATCAACCAAGGTCAAGAGAGGGAGAACAGGTGGGTTTGGAGGTCTAGGGTAGGACTTACAAGGCAGTTCCTCTTGATTCACCCCAGGAATGGTGAGCAGGAAAAACAGTGGCCCTGACTCTCCATGCACTGGTTCCCTAATCACTGTTTAAATATGGGATTTTCTCATGATGGTGCCATGTTGGCACCTAGGAGTTATGCAAGCATAAGTGATGTGTATTCATGTACCACACACAGATGCTGCTACACCTGCAGCATGGCACAGGTGCTTCTGACTATGCGTTAGGATTCTTCCATAAGAGTTTATGAATAAGCAGCGATTTTTGCCACTGGAGAAAGCAGCACAATGTATCCCAAGCCACAGAGGCACATGAGCAGGCAGACGGCTGCCTAGAAGAGAGGAGAAAAATGGAAAGGACCTGAGAGGGGGATCCTAAGGCAGCCCTTGACTTGGGTCTCTGGATGGTGAATTTTCATTAATGGTGGGGCCCTGGAAAGAAGCTGATTGTCTTTTTCCAGCTCAGTACTTTGCATTCTCTGGTCTTTCTCAGGAAGAGCCCTGGACAAAGCTGAAGCACCATGACCAAGGGGTGAACCAGGGACACTTGGTCTTCTCAAGAAATTGTTGCCTCTGCTTACAGGGGCTCAAGTCCAGGTGAAACTGGGACAGTTGGATGTTTATCTATGAATGAGCATGAGAATAAGAGTCTAGCTGAGATATCAGAGGCCAGTGAAAATGTGACAAAATGAGCAAGTCGCTGCTGGGACCGGCTGGGGTCAGTTGTCCTTCCTGGAGTGAGGCCTGGGTCTTTGGGGTCCATCCTTGAATATGGGTCACTTGCTGAGAGGTGACTGACCTAAGCTTCTTGTGGAGGGTGTTGGGGGCTTGTCAAGGATGGTGGGACTGATAAGGGCATCTGCAGAATGATGCATGAAGTGATCATTTATTATATTTTATTGTAGTAGTGTAGTTTTTTGGATGAATACACCATCATTCATTCCTCCATTTTGCTGCTGTTGGATATTGTGTTCTTCCCAGTTCTTGACTATTTGAGTAAGTTGCCTTGAACATGTTTGGCAGGGCTTTTCTGGGCACAGCACCCCTTTCTGCTGGAGACACACCCAGGAGAAAAGCTTTGGGGCCATTATGCATGTGTGTTTAACTTCAGGAGATAATTTCAGCTTTTCAAGGAGGTTGTACAAGTTCACTTTTCCACTAACCACAGGCAAGAATGAGGATCACTTTGTATTTTCCCATCACTTAATAGTATTAATCCTTTTTATTTTACTTGTTCTGGTTTCGGGAATCTAGAAGTATCTTCCTGTGTTTTAAACTGAAATTTTCTGATAAGTTATGAAGAACTAACTTTTGAATTCAGGTCTTTTTAATTCTAAACCCAACTCTTTCCAATGTTCCATTCTGTAATATTACAGCATGATATGGGATCACTTTCCTTCAGGATGCCCAGTCTCCTCAACATAGCTCATCACAGGCGCCTTCCAGAAGGATCCCTCCAGAGAAGCAATGTTCTACTTGGGATCAGGCCTGGTGAACCACACCCACATTTGGCCATGACACATAGCATGAGAGGGCTGGCTGTCACTCCAGACATCACAGCATGGAGCTGATTTTCAGGAGGGCATTTGTGTGATTCAGAGTCTATCTATGGCTACTTTAGTGTTATTGTTAATTATCCAAAGAAGACCAAGACAGGCAAGATAAAAATGGATGCATTGTAAGAACAGGCTTCTCAGAGGTGAGCTTGGAGCTGACACCTGAGGATGGGTGAGACACAACAAAGGAAAGTTATTCTCCAAGGACAAGCTGGAAGTAGGAATGAGTATCACAAGCAAGGAAGCCAGGGAGACAGAGAGAGGTGTGACTGATAAGAGTTTGTGCTAGAGAGCGAAAGATGGCGGCGGTGAAGGAAGAACCGTGATCGCTTTCCTCCGGCCCACTGGCGGGATATCTGGCCGATTTTCGGAGGAGCAGAGCGATCACCCAGCTGTATTCCGGTGTGGGGGGAAGATTGGCAACCAGGACTGCGCACAAAACTGAAAGATCAGCGGTAGGGAGACTGCTTCGGAGGGAAGGGGTCTCTTGG
>PVJI01019023.1:0-32002 GCA_004026765.1 Micronycteris hirsuta
AGGGACGGACATGTGCCCTGGCCAGGAATCAAACTGGTGACCTTTTGCTTTGTGGGACGATGCTGAACCAACTGAGCCACAATGGTCAGGGCTTATGAGGGCAATTTGTTTTTATACAATCCAGGTTATTAAAAAGGAGTGATAGACTTAGAATTCTACCATTCTGCACCTCTCAGGACTTAACAGATGTAGGTCCTAGAGCCTAGATGTAGGTCCTAGGCAGTGGCATCACAATAGAGACACAGCCAGATGTAATATATTATGTGTCAGAAATATGTAATACTACTTATGAAGTCATCATGCTACCAAAGAAATTTTTAAAAAATCAAACCTAATTTGGATTAAACTTGTAGATATACCTACAAGTTCATGGGAAAGATAAGAAACAGAGGAATATTTCAAATAACTCTACAGGGATGCAATAAACAAAATCCAGACTATGGGGAAAAAACAAATAAATTATAAGGGGAAAAAGATGTAGGGGACCCTGTAGATTAAAAGATATTTAATAATAAACCCAAGTCTCTATGGGCAATTAATATTTGACAAAGGGGGAAGAAACATAAAATGGAATAAAAACAGCCTTTTCAACAAATGGTGTTGGGAGATCTGGACAGCTACATGCAAAAAAATGAAACTTGATCACCAACTTACACCATACACACAAAAAAATTCAAGGTGTATAAAAGACTTAAATATAAGTCATAACACCATAAAAGTCCTAGAGGAAAACTTTGGCAGGAAAATCTCAGACATTCCATGCAGCAATATATTCACTGATATGTCCCCTAAAGCAAGGGACATAAAGGAAAGAATAAACAAATGGGACCTCATCAAATTAAAAAGCTTCTGTATCACGAAAGAAAACAGTATTAAAATGAGAAGAGAACCAACTATATGGGAAAACATATTTGCTAATGATACCTTGGACAAGGGCTTGATCTCAAAAATATATAAAGAACTCACATGACTCCACTCCAGGAAGACAAAAAAGCCAATTAAAAAATGGGCAAAAGACTTTAACAGACACTTCAAGGAGGACATAGAGAGGGCCCAGAGACATGTGAAAAGATATTCAGCATCACTAGCAATCAGAGAGATGCAGATTAGAACCACAATGAGATACCGCCTCACACTGGTCAGAATGGCCATCATAAACAAAGAAACAGACAAGTGTTGGAGAGGATGTGGAGAAAAGGGAACCCTATTGCCCTGTTGGTGGTAATGCAGACTGGTGCAGCCACTGTGGAAAACAGTATGGAATTTACTCAGAAAACTAAAAATGGGGACTTCTGGCCAAGATGGAGGCATAGGTAGACACACAAGATGGAGGCATAGGTAGACACAACCAAAAGAGGAAAAACAATTTAAAAAACAAAAACAGCCAGATCTGACAGAAAACTGAACTGAGTGGAAGTCCGACAACCAAGAAGTTAAAGAAGACACGTTCATCCAGACCGGTAAGTGGGGCAGAACCGGGTGGAGAGTACTCAGCAAGATGCGGAGAGGCCCATGGCAGGCGCACCTGGCCAAAACGCGGCAGGCACACTTGGCGAAACTGGGGCTGAGACTGGTGGACTAGGCGGTCCCTCATTCTCTCGCAGATAAATCAGGAGGAAAAGCTGGGGAGCGGAACAGACCTCTCGGCCCACCAACGCAGGTAAATAAAGCCTCAAACCACAATTGAATACATCTGTGGGGGTTGAGGTGGCAGTGGGGGGAACTCCCGGCCTCACAGGAGAGTTTGTTGGGGAGACTCACAGGGACTTGGAACTGGGCAGGCCTGCCTGCTTACCCCAGAGCCAGCAAAGAAGGGCCCAACTTGCTTGTGGGTAGCTGGGGAAGTGCAGAGAACAGAGCAAGCACCATTGTACTCTCAGGCCCCGCCCCCACAGATAGCGTCACTATACAACAATGTGGGTTACCCTTCCCTGGTGAATACCTAAGGCTCCGCCCCTTAAAGTAACAGGTGCACCGAGAAAAAAAAATACCCCAGTTTAGCAAAGAAGGAGATAGGTAGTCATCAGGAGGTGGTCAAGGGGAGAGGGTGGAGGACACTAATCTCAATTTTCCAGCTTCTGCCAGCTCTCCCAAAATAAACTGGAAAAGAACATTTTACTCCTTAGGGCCCCACCCATCAGTAGCCAGGCCCAAACTTTAAGTGCCTTACAGGTCTCAGGGAAACAGAAATCAGAGTCACTACTGGCCTCTCTGGATGAAGCGAAGCCTGGTCTTGTGATAGTCACCCTACTGAAAACACAACCACCAGGACAGTAGGGAGGATTTATTATGAGTACACATTCCCTGTTCTTGGAATTCAGGAACTGCTGAAGACTAGAAAAGCAAAGTGTGGAAACATCTTACTTCAAAGTGTAAGAGGGTACATCCGGGGGCCCCCGAAAGAAGGATTTGTAATGGGATCCACAACTCAGGGTGTCCAGGAAATATTAAAAATTTGGGCTGTCCTCACCCCCACAGGTCTGAACTGGGAGATGGGACCCATGAGCAGGACCATTGAGAGCTGTTTTACATGGCAACAGCTTTGCAGATAACCTCTGGCATCATGGAT
Organism: Micronycteris hirsuta; assembly: GCA_004026765.1. Classification (NCBI taxonomy): domain Eukaryota; kingdom Metazoa; phylum Chordata; class Mammalia; order Chiroptera; family Phyllostomidae; genus Micronycteris; species Micronycteris hirsuta. The sequence goes on from PVJI01019023.1 coordinate 2,570, forward strand.
ATGTTAAATAGGTGTGGCCATGCTTTGAGCCAGGGGGATGGGAGTGACTTCCACCCAAGATGTAACTGGGAGGCAACTCCCCCTGGTTACAGTACCTGCATGAGAACTTGGAGATGATTGGCACCACACCATGGGGCCACACCTGCCTGGACTTACTATGGCAGCCAGTAAAGCTGGAAAAATACGGGAATGCAGGCAAGTGTAATTGATTGTGGGAGGAGTCGGAAATGGGGCTGCAGAGGAAACTGGGGTTGGGATTTAAACCCAGGTGCGGCAGCCATGCTGGGCTTTTTGGGACCATACAGCTTTGGTGAAAGTTGGGACTGTGCGGCTTTATGGTGCTCCCTTTTTGCCACATGGCTTAGGAAGCAGAAGAGACTCTGCCTGGAAGCAAAGGGGTGAAAGGACTCTTGCTGGTGGGCCATGAGAAGGTGCCACATGGTTTTGGATTAACTGGAGATTGCAGTGGTGACACAGTGGATGGTGCCGGAACCGAGGGGCTGCCTGAACCACAGACTTCTACTTCTTTTCCTGAGATATGGTAACCCAGACTGGGCAGGGGGAGAAGGAAGGACTGTGCATTTGTGGGTATTCTAAAGGACTTCAGTATTTTAATGAAGACATTAAGTCATTACTCTAAATGTAACAGGGTGCAGCCAAGAGGGGGGCCCCCCAAAGAGGGATTTGTAATGAGATCCAGAAGAGCTTGGAGATAATTGGCTCCACACCACAGGGCCACACCTGCCCGGAATGCTGGTAGCTGTGGCCAATTGTGGGAGGAGCCGGAAATGAGGCTGCAGAGAAAGATTGTCGCTGGGATTTGAATCCAGGTGGGGCAGCCATTTGGCGTCTCTTTTTGGAACCACACAGCTTGGGCGTCTTGTTGGGACCACGAGGCTTGGGTGAGAGTCAGGACAACATGGCTTTGGAAGTGCTCCCTTTTTGCCCCGTGGATGGTGCTGGGAGCCTGCATGAGATACAGTACCCGAGACGGGGCAGAGGGAGAGGGAAGGACTGTGTGCATATTCTAAAGAACTTTAGTTTGTACAACTTCTAAATAAATAATAATTCCTTTCCTTTTACATCTTTCCTCTGGCGGTGGCAAAGCGAACCTGGTAAGGTGGAGGTACTCCTGGGGAAAAAAGGGGATTCTTTCATACCATTCAGCCCTCCCCCTCCCCCCATCAGTTCTGTAACAGTTTTTGGCAACAAGAATTATAATTGCCTGTGGCAGACCTGTAACAGGGTGCAGCCAAGGTGGGGGGGGCGCAAATGAGGATTTGTAATGGGGTCCAGAGCTCAAGGTGTCCAGGAAATATTAGAAATAGATATAGGATGTCCTCACCCCCACAAGTCTGAACTGGTGGGGGATGGGACTCCTGGAGCAGGGCCATTCGAGCTGTTTTGTATAACAGCAGCTTTGCAGATAACCTCTGGCATGGTCATTTAGCATATCTATAACCTTTAACTGGTTTCATAGGTATGTTAAATAGCTGCAAAGCTGCTTTGAGCCAGGGGGATGGAAGTTACTTTCACCCAGAGGTAACTGAGAGGCAACTCCCCCTGGACACAGCACCTTCGTGAAAGCTTGGAGATGATTGGCTCTGTGCCATGGGGCCACACCTGCCCACAGTTAACATGGCAGCCCAATAAAGCTAGAAGAATATGAAGTGCTGAAAGGTGTAGCTGATTGAAGGAGGAGTTGGAAATGGGGATGCAGTGGAAGATTGGTGCGGGTATTTAAACCCAGGAACGGCAGCTATAACTCTCTCTCTCTGGACCACGAAGGGTAGGAGTGGGGACCCTTCCACCTGAGAGACAGGCTCTCTCTCTTGCTGGACCACAAAGGGTAGGAGTGGGGACCCCTCAGCCTGAGAGAGAGAGAGGACCACTTGGCTTTGGGTGGCTCCTTTTGCCACGCGGCCTAGGAAGCAGGAGAGACTTTGCCTGGAAGAAAAGGGGTGAAAGGACTCTTGCTGGTGGGCCAGGAGAAGGTGCCACATGGGTTTGGATTAACTGGAGATCGTGGTGGCAACACAGCGGATGGTGTTGGAACCGAGGGCTGCCTGAATCAACGGACTTCTACTTCTTTCCCTGAGATATGGTACCCTGGACTGGGCAGAGGGGAAAAGAAAGGACTGTGTGCATTTGTGGAGACCTTAAGTCATTACTTCAAGCCTGTATAACTTGTAAATAAATAATTCCTTTTCACCAGTCTCTGGCATTGAGAGATGTCTTTCCATTGGCGGTGGGCGTAACAAACCTGGTGCGGGGTTGGGGTATCGTTGGATGTCTCTGCCCTTGCTCTGTAACAGACCGACTCCCTCAGGTGTGGGAGAATGAGACTTAGAAATTTTCCCAGTCTCTGAGAGTTTCTTTGCACTCCTCCCGAGGGTATCTGCTGCCTAATCACTCCCGGAAAGGTGAAAAGGAAACAAAACTGGGAACGGAGCAGAGAAGTGAAATGGTTTGGTTGAATACTTGTTTCTGAACACTGTTTTGGAATAATGGAGTTGTGGATAATGGTTTGGTTAGCATGCTGCTTCCAGGTTGCCCCAGTCTGCTCACTCACAGTTTTGGTGAGCCCAGGTGGCACTAAGGGATCCTGTACTCAGGTTTGGGGAGGAAGCAAACCCGCAGGCTCTGTAAGCCAAGCCTGCCTGTATGTTGGGGATTAGACACAAAGCCGTGTGGGTACACCACTATTCTGGGTAAAATGGAGGATGAGCCATGTGAGTGCCCCTCCATGGAGGGCAGGTCATGCATGTGCATCGCCATCTTGGTCAACATAATGTGTATGGGCGCTGCCATCTTGGATGATGGACCACATGAGAGTTCTATCATCTTGGAACTGGGCAAGGTGGTGGCCTAAGTGTTCTCTTCAGATTACGGGTTGTGTGTTGCTGCTATGTGGGCACAGCAACAGTCAGGTTCTCTGCAACTGGTTCTGATAGGGAGAGCTCTGGTTCTGAAGGCCATGAACTGGGGTCCAAGGGTGAGCATCTTATTTCTAGGGTGTTTGCAACCTCTAAGCTTCAGAAAGCTGCAGGATGTCCCTGTGAATCTAGGGACTTTCTAAGGGAAATTCATGCATCCACCTTGGGAAATGTAGCCCTTATGTTTTCACATCTAATAAGAGCACAGTCTCTTGTGGAACATAAAATCAGCATGCAGGACCCACATGTCAAGTAGCAGAATTCCCTGTGGGGAAATCAGGCTGGCATATTCCTTAGATTTAAAATAAAACCTTGCTCTTGCTAAAAATCTTTCTCTCCCTAGGTCAAAAGGACTTATGCTAATGCATTTCTAGCTTCCTCAGACCAGTGAGTTCAGCCCAAGTCTATTGTCTTCCCATTTGCATATCTATCCTCTTGATGCACTATCTTGGGCGTCTATCACCTAATGTAAATCTACAGTTCATGCATAGTTAATGAAGACCATTCGTATGTGAAGTGCCCAAAAAACGACAATAAAAGGCCGGTCGACACGTGGTTTGGGGCCTCTCCAAGATCATAATGGAGGGGACACATGGTCCCATTATTTCTAGTCCATTTTAAAATTATGTGTGAAATTATTTACATGCAGCCATGGCATACGAATCCTGCTGGCCAGAATTCGCAACACATTTCCTACATTTATAAGTCTTCTCTTCAGTATGAATCTTCTTGTGTTTAGTAAAGGAGGAGGAAAACCTAAAGGCTTTCCCACATTGTCTACATATATAAGGCTTTTCGCCAGTATGAATTCTCTGATGTTGAGTAAGCTTTGAGGACTGGCTAAAGGCTTTACCACATTCTTTGCATATATAATGTTGCTCTCCAGTGTGAATTCTCTGATGTTGATTAATGTATGAAGACTGGCTGAATGCTTTGCTGCATTTTCTACATTTATAAGGCTTCTCTCCAGTATGAATTTTCTGATGCAGAGTAAGGTTTTAGGTTTGGATAAAGGCTTTACCACGTTTTTAAGGGAAATTCATATATCCACAGTGGGGAATTGTAGCCCTGTGTTGTCATGTGTGTCAAGGAGCAAGGTCTCTCGTGGAACATAAGCCAGCATGCATGGACCCATGTTCGTGGAAGCAGAATTTCCTGTGGGGAAATCAGGCTAGCATGTTCCTGAGAGTTAAAATAAAACCTTGCTCTTGCTAAAAATCTCTCTCCCTGGGTCAAAAGGACTTATGTTAATGCATGCCTAGCTTCCTCAGACCAGAGTTCAGCCCAAGCCTATTGTCTTCCCATTTGCATATCTATCCTCTTGATGCACTATCTTGGGTGTCTACCACCTAATGTAAATCTATAGTTCATGCATAGTTAATGAAGACCATTCATATGTGAAGTGCCCTAGAAACCACAATAAAAGGCTGGTCAACATGCGGTTTGGGACCTCTCCAAGATCATAATGGAGGGGATGGGTGGTCCCGGAATTTCTAGTCCATTATAAAATTATGTGTAAAATTATTTACATGCAGCCATGGCATACGAATCCTGCTGGCCAGAATTCACAACAACTTTCAGTGGAAGGTACCTATAGTGCTAGGGAATTTTAGCTGCCACATACTGAGTTTAAGTACTGAACTTAAGTATAGTCCTTCCCAGTGTGGGAAAGGAACAGGGATTAAAAGTGAAAATTATGGTTAAATCTGGATGGATAAAACTATGTAGGAAAGGTTGTGAAAGTTTTAAACCTGGAGGAAAGGAAACCTCAACTACTTGTTTTCTGGTTTTATGAGAATGTGGTTTTAATTTGCTTTGCTTCTGATCAGAAATCCTCTGTATCTGAAGACCTAGGAAAGGTCACCTGTAAGACCTAGTGAAGGTCGCCTATAACCAGTTGGGGAGAATGCCTTTGCTGCTTGGGACCCAGGAAGGGTCATTTGGGGCTGATGAGTGTTTCAGCCTGAGGCAAAGGAGCATGTCTCTGCCAAGAGACAGGGCCTGAAAGAGCATATCTCTGCAGAGGCACCAGTGGATGTACTGGTATAAGAGAATGCCTCTACCTATGTACTGTTCTTATGGAAATCTGTCTGTGTTTTGGATTTTGCTCTGCATCTGCTCTGAAAAGGAAACTGAGGATTCCAGGGAAGGTTTAAACTTCACATTCTGTAGGAAAGTGAATAAGGGAAAATGTAAGATATATGAATGAAAAAAGTATATGAAAGGATATCAGAATAAAAAGGGTTTTCCTTCACATTTTGTATTTTTTTCCCTACCTGATCCCTCCAGAATTTGGCATTCTGAAAGAGTGAGTAATCATAGGTTTCTTTGCATAAATCCATTAAGACCAGTCATCAATGATGGTTTTATTAACCAAGACTTTGACTGGAATGTCACACCTGAAGGAGGCATGTCTGGGTTCTGGTCATCACCAGAAAGCCCTGAGGAACTGGGATTGACTTGTGAAGCTAGTGAAAGCCCATAAGAAAAAGCCTGGTACTTTGGTTGGTTGTGTGGTTTGTGGCAGTCTTTCCAGGCAAGGAACGAAGGTTACTTTCCTAAAAGATGGCTAAAAAAGTAGGCACAATGGAAGCCTCAAGGATTTGAGTGAAACAGCTGGTACAGGCGAAGCCAGGTTGCAGATGTGTGGCTCTGCTTCTGTGCTCCTAGGGGCAGACTGAGAAGTCAATCAAAGGTTCCCTGAGTGAGTTCCAGCAAAGCGGACTTAAAGATCATAGGTGATCCAGGCTGCTCTTGGTGTGTTTATGCAAACGAACAGGCAAAATTAAAAGCTGGACACAAAGTAGTCCCTTTAATAACAATGAGGGTGATCTTAGGTAGAAAAATTGTGGTTCAAGGAAAATCACAATGCTCAGTGTTGGACATCAGAATGGCACAGCTAACTGTCTTAAAAGTTTATTTTCATTTAAAAGTTAAAACTGGGTTTATAATATCACCAAAAATGTTCAATTTACAGTCATGAAGGACCTGTCAAATTGCCACTGTTAGATGTCATTGCAGCAAGGGCCTTACAACGGGATGTCTTCCAAAAAAAAAAAAAAAGTCTCACAGGCACAGAGACTGGCTTGGGGATTTTTGTGTAAATTAACATGTGTTCTTCCTTCTGTTTTTGTAGGGCGTATGCCTAGGACTTCATGATCTGAGTGATTGGTTGCAATATAGGCCTCACATAAGGAGTCCATCCTCATCATCATCCCCTGAGACTCAACGGTTTGACTGAACTAAGTAGTTGGGTAGGGGCAGTCTGTGGGCTTCATTTTAGAACTGATTTTCCCTTTTCTGTCCTAAAGGCTTGGACAGAAAGGGCCCAGAAATATGAAAGGAGGGAAATCCTAATATATTCCCCTTAGCCCAAGTTCAGTATAGTGGGCCACATGGGTTTCAGATAAATATGACATGCCTTGCACACCTTCCTCCAGATAAGCTATTCTTTGCCTGAGTCCCTGCCTTTGTCATTTAGTGGTTATGATTCAATTGTGCTTCCAACTCTTTCCAAATCTGTCACCTCCAGAATACGACTAGGATGCCAACTGTCCAGTAATGCCAGCCTTTGGACACCAAGCCTGCAACTTCCTGGTGACAGACAACTGACCTGGATTTGTAAGGTCCTTCCCCTTATAGGAAGGACTCCCTCTGTGCTGCACTACACCCCTTTCAGGGCACCCCTGATGCAAGGGTAGATAGGACGACATCCATGTCCAGCAGGAAGTAGTTACAAGAAGATGAGACCTTCGTCCATTGTCCTTTATATGATTATAAAGGGGTTGTATATCTGAAAGGAGGGATTTGTAACAGGGTTCAGCCAAGAGGGGAGCCCCCAAAGAAGGATTTGTAATGGGATCCAGAAGAGCTTGGAGATAATTGGCTCCACACCACAGGGCCACACCTGCCCTGAATGCTGGCAGCTGTGGCCAGTTGTGGGAGGAGCCGGAAACGAGGCTGCAGAGAAAGATTGGCGCTGGAATTTAAACCCAGGTGGGCCAGCCATTTGGCGTCTCTTTTTGGGACCACATGGTTTTGGTGAGTGGGGACCAACCACGTGGCTTTGGAAGTGCTCCCGTTTTGCCTTGCCACGTGGATGGTGTCGAGAGCCTGCGTGAGATACGGTACCCCAGATAGGGCAGAGGGAGAGGGAAGGACTGTGTGCATTTATGTATATTCTAAAGAACTTTAGTCTGTACAACTTCTAAATAAATAATAATTCCTTTTATGTCTTTCCTCTGGCAGCAGGCAAAGTGAACCTGGTAAAGGGGAGGAACCCCCGGGGAAAAAAGGAGGGTCTTTCATTTGTTCATCCCCCTGTCTGATCTGTAACATAAGTTTGTATAACTCTTTAAATAAATAATCCCTTTCCTTTTCACCAATCTCTGGCATTGAGAGACATCTTTCCCTGGTGGCGGGCAAGGCGAACCTAGTAAGGGGGGTGGGGAGACCCCCAGAGTACAAGGGTGTGTCCATTCGGTAATAGTATATCATTCGCATTCCCCCCGGGTCTGTTCTCTAATATTAATAGAAAACTCTTCACCTTAGTTCTATAGAAAAGCAGAAAGAAGGGCTGTTTCTACACATAGCTCTGGCCTTCCACATTGCTCAGAATTCCTATTTAACTTAAAAGGCCAAATATATCATGAACTTTGGTGTGCACTAGGTGGCCATAAGTAGCTCAGCAGGAGCAGAGATGAACCCCACTAAGGGTTCTGTAAGAGTGGGACAGAGTCTTCTCTCTTAAAGGGAACTTGAACTATAGCACCGTACTGGTCATACATGGAAGAGTGTACAAGGACCTACTCAATTCCAGGACAGCCCTGACCACATCGCACCCCTCTGCAGGCAGGCCTTTGACTTTGCTAAGCTTGCAAAGATACTAGAGACCATTCATTTCTTTGTTTGCTTGCTTGCTTTTATATGGTGGCTAAAGGAGAAAACTATATTGGTACTCTGTATAACCAAAGTATATATAAATAACCAAAATCATGAAAATGAAAGCTTTCCAAAAAGTCGTTTGGTTATAAACCCCAGCTCCTAAGGCTGGTTCTTAGCTCATACTAAGTTTCTCAGAACTGTAAGGGCCTCACAGAATCTCATAGCTCTAGACATTTCTTTTTTAAACCCTGAAGGCCCTTTGTGCACACACATGCACCAGGACAGGCTTTTAGACATAAGCCTTTGTTATAACAACAAACCCAATAAAGCCTTTATTAGTGAACAAAGACAGGCGTGGACTTTGATGGGTCCCAGGAATTGTAAATTTGGCTGCAAAAGCACATCACTAAATAGTATTTGTGAAAGACATGGCCACAGAGGAGGAGGGCAGATAGCGAAGGGCCTCACGTGCCAAATGAAGTATTTTTTTCTGCAAGCACAGAAACCCCAGAAAGCTGGGGAGCAATAGGAAAAATGTCTGTAAAAAATTAATTTACAATTATTTCATGGATTCCATGAAACACTAATCACAAGAAATGCTTCTTGAAAAAAGGGTCCCGTGGACAAATACATTTTGAGTGTCCAGTCCACTAAGTCTTGCAATATTCTTGGAAATTCACAAGTATATTTGTTTTAAAGTTTCTAAGAAGTTTCTTCTCTCTCTCTCTCTCTCTCTCTCTCTTTCTTTCCGACGGAGGAAGGGAGGGAGAAAGAGAAGGAGAGAAACATTGATGTGAGAGAGAAACATTGATCAGTTGCCTCTCCTACATGACCCACCCAGGAACCGAACTTGCAACCCAGGCATGTGCCTTGACCAGGAATCAAACCGGCAGCTTTTTGCTTTGCGGGATGACACCCAGCAACTCAGTCACACCAGTCAGGGGTGAAGTCTCTGAGAAGTCTGGAGAGACTGGCAAGGCAAGGCACAAGGTTTTCATGACTTAACCCTGCTTGCGTTACTCTGCTTAACTCAAGGGGAGAGATAAAAGGAGAGTTTATTTCTGAAAACCTGATTACATGTTTTTAGGAACCCCACAACAAAAGAATTGCCCTTCTTCAATAATGCAGCCAATTTCAAAATGAATTTGTAGGTAGCTTCTTTATTTGTATCAGAATATTGTCCAACCAATTTAATATTAGGCAAATGTAACTCGCGTATCCAAACCCCACCAGCAAGGGACCTCAAAGGTTTATTCATGGCAATATCACAAAACCTGATGCTCAGTGCTTCTACCAGAAATCTCCTCTGCAAGTATTCCTGGAAGTTTACAAGTATAGTCTCAATGCCCTGTAGGCTTGGCCAGTTTGTGGTTGTAGTTAAGTTCTAGTTTGGAGAACAAAAGGGCAAGAGGGATAGTTCCGTCCCATGTTCAGCCTGCACCCAGCTCACATGGTCCTGCTCCATAGGCTGCTGCTGCTCCCTGCTGTCCACTCAGTCCTTTCCTCATTCATGGAGACCTTCCAGATGGCTGCCACGTTTGTCTCTCCCTGCCAGCAGGAAGTCACTCCCAGGAGAGCTGCAGGGCCCCCATGGCAGTTTTCCCTTTTATGCTGCACTTCCCTTGTCCTCAGGCGTGAAACACACTGACATGCCACATGTGAGCAGTCGGGGCAGACTGGGTCTGGGGCTTCACCTTCTGTGTCAGGCAGAGTTCTCCAAACAGAACCAACACAATATGTATAATAAAATAGACCCAGGAAAGAATCGATGCTGCAGTCCCAAGTCTGAAGACATAGTGGAGGCAGAATTCCTCCTTTCTTGGGAGGCCTCAGTCTTTTCTCCTTAGACCTTCAGTGGATTGATGAGGACCACTCATATGGACAGTAATCTGTTTTACTCAAAGGTGACTGCTTTCAATATTAATGTCATCTAACATGTATCTTCGTAACAACATTTAGACTGGTGTTTTTTGAAAAACTGGATACAATGACATAACCAAGTTGACACAAAATTAACTATCATACCCAGGTGTGCTGTGGAGGTGGGCCCACTCTGCCAGGCTCCTGAGCCACTTGCGGTGATTTCCTCTCAGGCTGCTTACCCCTCTCTGCAATCTGATGTCTACAGGGTCAGGGCCAGGCTAAATACTTAACTCAGGTACAGCCGAGGTCATGTGTAAAGTGAATAGAGCCCTTCCCTTATACCCATTAAAGCAGCTTTAGTTTGCATGAAAATCTGTAGTGTTGTCTTTAAAGTCTCATTTTCCCCAAGACTTTATTTTTCAAACACTAAAAGCTTTGTTTAATTATTTAAAAACTCAATGTGACAACATGGGAATGGAAGGTGAGGTGCTGTCTACCACACAACAGCAGAAAGACCACCACACTATCCAAGAGCCTAACGCTCGAAAGCCTGCACTCAGAGCGTGGGAGGAGATTCAGCGGCGTCCATGAACAGGGTGGGGCAAAAGGAGGTTACAGTTGTTTGCATGGAAGATAATATAATTAATAAACAGTGATACAAGAATAAACTCTGTGCTTTGTGTACTCAGAACTGTAAGCCTCCTTTCCCCCCACCCTGTGTGCTGGGGAAAGACAGGTGGCGCGTAGCCTCCCGTGCCATGCTGTGGGGGTCGAAATGCGAGCAGAGTATTTTCAGTCACAGTGATTTGGCTAGACACACCTAGACTCTCAACCTCAGATACTTTAAGACTTTTTTTTAATTTTATGGTTCTGTCTACTAAATATTTCATAAATGGAACTTCTCTTCCCATTCTGAAATTTGACTTTTTTTTTTTTCAGTCTTTCCTCTTTAGATACGCCAATGTAAGAACTCTTGGAAGCCAGACCTCTGTCACAAATTTGTGCCTGGTGACCAGTCACCCAAACTGATTTTCATACTGCTTGTTCATTTACATCAGCTCTGGTATCACAGTCTATTGTGAAATGCTTTTTCTAAATTTTTTTTAATTTTAATAACACTTGACATCCAATATTGTATTTGTCTGAGGAGTGCAAGTCAGTGATTAGTTACTTGTTTATATAACTTATGAAGTGATCACCCTGATAAATCTAGCACCCACCAAGCACTGTGCATGGTTATCACAATATTATTGACTATATTCTCTATGCTGTCCTTTATATCCCATGAGTATTCTGTAACTAATTTGTAGTTTTTAATCTCTTCACCTTTTTTCTTTTTGAAAATATATTTTATTGATTATGCTGTTACAGTTGTCCCATTTTCCCCTTAATTGCCTCTGCCCTGCACACACCCTCCCCCCCGCATCCCCCTCCCCCTTTAATTTAGTTCATGTCCATGGGTCATACGTATAAGTTCTTTTGCTTCTACATTTCTTATACTATTCTTATCCTCCCCCTGTCTATTTTGTACCTACCATTTATGTTACTTATTCTCTGTACCTTTCTCCCCTCCCCCTCCCACTCTACTGCTGCTAACCCTTAATGTGATCTCCACTTTTGTGATTCTGTTCCTATTCTAATTGTTTATTTAGTTTTTTTTTGTTGTTTTGTTTTTTAGGTTCTGTTGTTAATAGTGATGAGTTTGTTGTCATTTTACTGTTCATGTTTTTAATCTTCTTTTTCTTAGATAAGTCCTTGTAACATTTCATGTAATAAGGGCTGGGTAATGATGAACTCCTTTAACTTGACCTTATGTGGGAAGCACTTTATCTGCCTTTCCATTCTAAATGATAGCTTTGATGGATAGAGTAATCTTGGATGTAGGTCCTTGCCTTTCATGACTTTGAATACCTTTTTCTAGACCCTTCTTGCCTGCAAGGTTCTTTTGAGGAATCAGCTGATAGTCTAATTGGAATTCCTATGTAGGTAACTCTCTGCTTTTCCCTTGCTGCTTTTAAGATTCCTTCTCTTTAATCTCGGGTAATGTAATTATGATGTGCCTTGGTGTGTTCCTCTTTGAGTCCAACTTCGTTGAGACTCTCTGAGCATCCCAGACTTCCTGAAAGTCTGTTTTCTTTGCCAGCTTAGGGAAGTTCCCCTTCATTATTTTTTCAAATAAGTGTTCAATTTCTTTCTCTTCCTCTTCTCCTTCTGGCACCCCTATGATTCAGATGTTGGAATGTTTAAAGTTGTCCTGGAGGTTCCTAAGCCTCTCCTCATTTTTTTTAATTCTTGTTTCTTCATTCTGAAACCAGAAAAGACATTGGAGTTCAGGCTGCTTGTCACTACCAAACCCAATAAGCAGAGACAGGGACTGAATCTTTGTGGGCGCTTTATTCAGATGGCTGGTGATCTGAGAAGATAGTGGGTTCATACCCTAACAGACCATCTAAAATTCCATTTTAAAATGAGCCTTTTTATAAGGAGAACAAAGTATAGGTAAGGGGTTTGGAATTCAGGGGAAAGTTAATTGGATTAAAAAAAAAAAAAACAACTCCAGCATTTTCGCCCTGAGCAGTGGTCTTAAGCTGTGCCCCAGGCGGTGGTCTTTAGTTGTGTCCTGGGCAGTGGTCATCTCACCCTGGAGTACAATGGCTCAGATATCATCTTGAATTGCTTGCAGTCCTCCTGAGGAACAAAGGTGGAACTGCTTATGGTCTCCTGGAGTCAGGGTGGGTCATACCTTCAGTTCCTGGAACAAAAGCTTTTATATGCATTGATGACTAAGCTTATTAGCTATTACTGAAAATAAAATTTTCCAACTCTTAAGTCCCCTATCATTCCCCACCATTAGTATTAAACTATCTCATTTCTATGAGATTGAATGATAGCTTCATATGGAAGTATTCATTTTGTTGTTAGGCAGGTAACTTAGCATTGGAGTGTCCAGTGGGGGTTTAGGAATACACCTCATTGCAGACTCACATAAGGAGGCACATTGTATACAACAACAAGCTATGATACTGAAGAAAATGACAAGGATAAAAACAATAAATGCCTCTCAAAGAGCAGTGATACTAGGAAGCCAGGAGGTTAGTTTAGACAAGTCAATGCCAAAGAATCAGTGGTGGTGGTGCACTTCATCTTCACACCTGCTGAGAGCACAAGACAGTTTTAGTACAGTTGACAAAATTGCACACTCTCTAGCTGGAGCTACATTAGTGACCTTCAATGAGAACATTTCCCTGTCCTTTATAGCAACCACTGGTCCCCAATTATAAATATCAGAGCAGGTCATTTTCTTTTAGATATGCTCAAACACAGTATAATTTCTAAGGCTTTCCAAAGGAGTACAGACATCTGTAAGACATGAAGGGGAAGTTTGTTCAATGTAAGTTCCTCTTGCAAAGCAAAAGTCAGAAATATTCAGAACAAGTTTTGCTAAATATACCCAAATATTTTCATCTTGTTTGAAAGGAATAAGTTGCCCATAACAAAGGGTAAAACAAGAGGTGAAGAAGAGAACATAACTCATTGTTTTTTAAAGATGACTTTCAGATCTCCCTCCAATGCTTTCTTTATTCTGATGTGATGAGTCCACGGTTTTATTTCCACCAGCTTCACCACAGTGCGGGTGGTGAGGAGTATGTCCCAAGGTCCAGTCCACTTTCCTCCTAGTTGGCTTTTTTGAGATGCTGTCATCCAAGTCTTGATTAGCACATTATTTGCAGGCTCAAAGGAATGCAGGAAACCTGTGGGGAAGAAGTCTCTAAAACAGGCTAGGTCATTCATCACGGCTAAGGTCTGACTTAAATGTACATTTTCTTTACCTTCAATTTTTAATCTATATACATATCTCCCACCCCAACTGTGACCTGAAATGGCCACCTGTACACAATTTCATAGGGACTCAACTGAATCCTTCTTCAAGGAGCCACCCTTTTCCTGAGCAGGGCAATGGGCAAAGCTTGATATCAATGGAGATGAGTTTCTTGACACAGCTTGGCTATATTTTTCTTCAAGGTGTGATTCATCTTCTCTACCTTCCTAGAGGCCTGAGGTCTCCATGCTGTGTAGAGTCTCCACTTGATTCCTAAAATTCACTAACCTCCTGTGTAATTTCTGAAACAAAAGCAGGTCTGCTATCACTCTGGATGCTGCCAGGGAGGCCAAAGTGAGGGATTATTTCCTTCAGTCAAGGATTTCTCTATTCTAGTAGGATAAGCTTCTATCCATCCTAAAAGGTGTCCATAAAGACTAACAAATATTTCCACTCTCAGAGCCCTGGTATCTGAGTAAAGTCTATTCACCAGTCCTCAAGTGGACGCTGCCCTTGGTATTGCTTTCTTTCTCACCTTTGATGGGGATCTGTCTTGGAGTTGTTCTTCTGGCACACAACACATCTAGCAATTACTTTGCTTATGGCTCTAGAAATTCCAGGACCTGTGAGCCACGGTTTGACATAGGTGGTTAATGAGTCTCTACCACAGTGTGTGGCCTCATGTAAATTCTTCATGATTGGCCCTATTAAATGTTCAGTTAAACAGTATAGCTCTTTTCTTATTCTTTTTCTATCCGCTATCAGGACCTTCATCATCAAAACCCCAACCCTTAGCTTTTTCTAAGTCTGCAGTAGAATATTCAGGGTCAAATTGTGACAAGTCCAGAACAGGTACCAAACACATTATAAACATTCCTTTAGCAGACTCTTTTGCTGCCCATTCAGCCAGATTGTTTCCTCTAGCCACTTCAGTGTCCTCTTTCTAATGCTCCCGGCAGTGCATAACTGCCACCTATAAAGGTACCTGAACAGCCTCTAATAATTTTAAAATTTCTGCTGCATGCTTAATCTCCTTTCTATTGGAGGTTAATAGTCCTCTTTCATTCCAGATTGAACCATGTGCATGCAAAATTAGGAAAGCATACCTTGAGTCAGTGTACACATTCAGTCTTCTTTTTTGGGACAATTCCAGCGCCTTCATTAATGCAATCAGTTCAGCTTTCTGAGCAGAGGTTCCTGGTGGCAAGGCCTTGACCTCCACTACTTCAAGAGTCACAACTGTGTACCCAGCCTTTCTGTTTTCTTTATCCACATAACTGCTTCCATCTGTATAGAGAGTCCAGTCTGCTTCTTCTAGAGGATGGTCCTATAAATCAATTCTGCTAGAATACACTTCATCAGTTATTTCAGCACAGTCGTGTATTAGCACAGCCAAGTCAGGCTCCAGGAAAAGAGAGGCAGGATTTAACTTACTTACAGTTTTGAGGGAGACATTGGGATTGTTGAGAAGAGTGAGTACCTGCCCATTCTTCCAGCAGTGAGCCACATATTTCTCTTTTGCTCCAGCAAGTTCAACACTTGCTGGGGAGCATACTTGTATAGGCTGTCCTAAGGGAAGCTTTTTCAGCTTTTTGCAAGAGCTCACAAGTGGCTGCCACTCTCAAGCAGGCTGGTTACCCTCGGACAGTGTGATCTAATTTCCTTGACAATTAAGCAGTGGGCTGCAAATGTCACTAAACATTTGGGTGAGGAATCCTAGGGCAATGCCCTCTCTCATGTACATATCATTGAAAGGGCTTCAGTAGGTTTGGAAGCCCCAAGGCCAGTGCAGAAGCCAGGTGCACCTTCAGGGACTCAAAAGCCTGAGTGCACTCCTTTGTCCACTCTAAAGGGCTATATTCTGGTCCTTTCAGAGCCTCACACAGTGGTTTAGCAATGAGCCCAAAGTTTGGAATTCAAATGCACCAGTCGCTTACCATCCCCAGGAATCTCCTTAACTACTTTCTGGTTCTGGGAGGGGTCCTCTGTGGACTTTTTTTGCACGGCCTGCACCATACTCAGACTTTTCTGCTCAGGGATGCCTTTCCCCATTTCCTCAAGGAGGCATCTCTTATAACGCTCTAAGAGAGGAAGGCCATCCCCATTAGGGTCCTGGTTGGGCTTGGTCAGAGGTATTGCCCTGGGAGGGCCCAGAGCCCCATCTGGATTTTCTTGCTGCAACCTCCAAGCCTCTTCATTTTCCTTATCCAACACCAGCCTCAGCTCATCCCCATAAGCAAAGAATTCAATAAATCTTGTATGTCTGCCCAATTGTGATGAGTGGCAAAAACTGATGCAACCAAATTAGTCATTTTAGCAGGATCATCTCTATAAGAAGGGTTTGAGCTTTTCCAGTTTAACAGATCTGATGTAGAAAAAAGTATGTGCCCAATAATATCCAGCAGGCTGGCCCCCTGGCCCTACTCCCACTGGAAGGATATTTCCCTGTCCTGATAGGGCCTTTTCCTCCACCGAATTTCGTTCCTTGACTGATTTGAGACGGTACACTTTCACAATTTCCTTCACCCCTAGTTCAGGCACACTTCCCCCATTTCCCTCATCTGAGTAAGATCCCCTGGGGCTGTGGGAACTCTGACCAGCTTGCAGTGGTCATAATATCTAGCTCTTCCTCTCCCAGATCTGAGCTTCTATTTCTCACATGAAAATTCCCTTTTCTCTGAACCATTAACTTATTTCCTTTTAATTTTACCTCTTTATCATGTAAACTCATAAAAACTTCTAGGAAAGGCATTTTGTCCCACTTCCCTGATTTTTTTTTTAAAGATTTTATTTTTATTTTATTTTTAGAGAGAGGGGAAGGGAGGGAGAGAAACAGCAATGTATGGTTGCCTCTCACATGGCTCTCACTGGGGACCTGGCCCGCAACCCAGGCATGTGCCCTGACTGGGAATCGAACCGGGACCGTTTGGTTCCCAACCCGCACTCAATCCACTGCGCTACACCAGCCAGGGCCCACTTCCCTGATTTTTGACAAAGCAACTCTAGTACAGTAATTTAAATACAGTAATTTAAAGACCCATTCAGTGACCAGCACTCTCCTGAGTCTAAATTATACAATATATAAGCCAAACGGTATTGTAATAAAACCACATACACTCTAGATATGTTTTTAAGTAGATGAATTAGCCATAACTGGCCCCAAAGGGCTGTTTCCCATTCTACCAGATGGGGCTCCAAACAGAGGGCACCCAAACCAGATAAAAAGACATCCTTTTCCAGACAGAGCTCCTTCAGAAAGAGGGTACCCAGACCAAATTGGACATCATTTTTCAGACCAAGCTCTGTAACCTAGAAAGGTACCTTTAACCAGACGACCTAAGTCATGACCTGGGATTTTAACCTGAACCAGAAAGTGCAATGATTCAATCAGATGTGATAAACAACAAGAAGTGAGGGGAAGAATGCCAAGTTAAATCACTTGGCAGCTGCTTGTGATTCTTTGAATCCAAACCCCCGGGGGCCTCTCAGCGCAGGCAGCCAATGGGACTCCCCACCAAATACCCAGACTTACTGGAGAGTCCCAAAGTCTGTCCCATCAAAGTTGCCAGAATATGAAACCAGAAAAGACACTGGAGTTCGGGCTGCGTATCACTAGTAAACCCAATAAGCAGAGATGGGGATTGAATCTTTATGGATGCTTTATGCAGATGGCCGGCGATCTGAGAAGATGGCAGGTTTGTACCCTAACAGACCATCTTAAATTCCATTTTAAAATGGCCCTTTTTATAAGAACAAAGTGTAGGTAAGGGGTTTGGAATTCAGGGGAAAGTTAATTGGATTAAAAAGAACAACTTCAGCATTCTCACCCTGGGCAGTGGTCTTAAGCTGTGTCCTGGCCAGTGGTCATCTCACCCTGGAGTACAATGGCTCAGATATCATCTTGAATTGTTTGCAGTCCTCCTGAGGAACAAAGGTGGAACTGCTTATGGTCTCCTGGAGTCAGGGTGGGTCATACCTTCAGTTCCTGGAACAAAAGCTTTTACATGCATTGATTACTAAGCTTATTAACTATTACTGAAAATAAAATATTCCAACTCTTAAGTCCCCTATCAATCCTGTTCTGGTTGAATGTTTCTTTCTTCTGCTCCAACCCATTGATTTGAGTCCTGGTTTCCTTCCTGTCACTGTTGGTTCCCTGTAGATTTTTCTTGATTTCACATAATGCAACCTTCATTGCTGCCTGGGTCTTTTTATGCTGTTGAAATACCCAGTGAGTTCCTGGAGTATCTTGATAACCAGTGTTTTGAACTGTGCATCTGATAGGTTAGCTATCTCTTCATAGCTTAGTTGCATTTTTTCTGGAGCTTTGAACTGTTCTTTCACTGGAGCCGTTTTTTTTTTTTTTCTTTCTGTCTCAGTGTGTAGTAAGGGGCGGAGCCTTAGGTGTTTACCAGCTCGAGGTAACCCACCTGGCTTCATTGTGATGCTGTATGTGGGGGAGGGGTCTAAGAGGGAACAGTGCCGCTTGCTCCACCCTCTGCCGGTTTTCAGTCACTTCCCCAGCTACCCACAATCAAATTGGGCCCTTCTGGTACTGATTCCTAGGTGGGCGGGTTCATGTACATTCTAGTACCCCGTGGGTCTCTCTAACAAACTCTCTTGTGAGGCTGAGAGTTTCTCCCACTGCTGCCTCAATGCCCACAGGAGTTTTCAGTCAGAGGTTTTGAGGCTTTATTTCCCAGTACTGGAACCCTGGGTTGTGCAGTCTATCTTGTTCCCCAGTTCCTCCTGGTTTATCTGCACGCTAATGTGGGACTGCCCAGTTCGCAAGCTGCCACCTCTCCTGGCCCGCCAGCCACTGCCTTACCTTGAGTCCTTTCCACCTGGCTGCCCACCTCCACCCGTCCTACCTGTCTGGATGAATGTTTCTTCTTTAACTCCTTGGTTGTGGGACTTCTATACAGTTAGATTTTCTGTCAGTTCTGCTTGTTTTTTGTTTTTAAATTCCTTGTTGTCCTTCTTTTGGTTGTGCGAGGAGGCACAGTGTGTCTACCTATGCCTCCATCTTGGCCGGAAGTCATCCCTGTTGTGAAATGTTAACATTTCTAATTCTGGCTACTGACAATGCATATGGAGGGGATTGTAACAGGGTGGGGCCACTTAAATCTTAAATCATCTAGTCGGAACAGGCCTCATTATGGACTGTAGAGGCTGTGATGATATCAATGCCAGAGAGGAAGAAGGGAATGCATATATACTTTAGAAATTAAAAACACCGTTCACCTTGTTCATCTATTCAGCTCGTCTTCCAGTCTTTGCTGGTGGGATCTGTACAGTTTTGAATGGAAAACCAATTGTACTCAAAGCTAACAAATATTTCTGAGAATCTATCCTAGATTAGACAGCACATTGATGTACATAACCAATAGTACACAACACCATGTGTTTTTGAATACCATATGTTTAAATTGTTTTTCTTGTAGTATGGATCCATATTGGAACTAAACCAAGAATTGAACTGCCTTAAATGCCATAGACCATACCTTCAACAGGCCCTAAAACACGGAGCCCAAAATATTTTGAATCATCATAATAAAAATGTGTTCTAATTTAAAGTCTTAATTACTTATGCAGTGCATATTCTTATGAATACGACCAGACTGAAAGCATTTGTGCCCATTAAGAAAAAGTACATCATCAATTTCCAATTCACTTCTGTGGCCATTTAATGGACATATACCAGACATGGAACTCACCCACACATGAAATTCTCTCACTTTTTTTTTTGCTTTGTTTTTTATTAAAGTCAAAGACTTGTGAACTGATCTCTAGTCCCTAAGACCTACTGGAGTTAGCAAATGTTTCACTGTGGGATCCTAAAGAATACCTTTCTAGAAAGGTGGGGAGACTCAGAGCTGATATTGAAGAAGGAAGATTTAAAAGATTAAGAAAGCAAAGCTCCCTTATTTTTCTAGGTTCATATATGAATAGGTTTCTCCTGAGTTTGGGGTCAAGCTATGTGTTGTAACGAATCTACCTTTCTTTGAATGTTGCATCCCAACCTCAGGGACCAAGCAATCATTGACAGCCTTCTGAGAACCCCACACAATAACCAAGCCTTTGCCTGCAGGTTGAATAAACAACAGATCCCATGCAAATATATGACAATCCAATCAATGTAGAAATGGCATTGTTAATAAAATACGACTATATTTAAAATTATTGGAGAACCTACAGATTTCTCATTATAAGTTATATTAAGTCAACAAATAGTAGAAAAAACAACTACAAACAAGTAGAGATGTGCAAGACTTCTTTTTCATAACTTTAAAAGAAAAAGCCCTCTGCTCAGTCCTTGAAATAGGAATTGCATGTTCCAGCCGTTTTAGCTGTGATACAAGGTCCAATAGGGAGAGTTTTCCCACAGCTGTGCAAGCAGAGGAACAAGATCAAAGGTCTGAACAAAGGTGCAACCTCATGCTGCCCCTACCTCCCATGGAAGTTCTTGGTCCAGTGCCCGGTTTGGAGGTTCTGGTTTTGTTTTATTTTAGAGGTCTTCATTCTACCTCTAATTTAGGGTCAAGATGGGAGGAAAGTCCCATTTGGAAGAAGTCTGCAGTAGCAGCATAAAGATGAAAACACAGAGGCAATCTTGGACAAGAATACAGCAATTCACTTATTCAATAGTCTTGACTATCATATCAATTACATGCCAGGTAGAGCGCTAGGCTCTGGGGATGTTTGATACCACTCTTTCCCTCAGAAAGCTCACAGTTGAGTCTGGGAGACACACAAACATAATGGTGACCAAATACAATGGTAAAAGTATCAGGATGAGGTGTCTCAACTAGAGACCATGTTGAAAATAACAGTGGACTATAAATACAGAGAAAGATTCAGTCATGTATCTTTAGTTCTTGTACAAACTTAATCTCAAGCTGACCAAAGAGAGACAGGGAAGGCTTATCTTTATGACATCTTTATCTTTTTCTTTAGGGCTGAAGGATTACACCTGAGATTGCTGTACATACTGAAGTTGGAGGAGAGAACAGTGCTGGCCACAATGCCTTGTGATCAGGCAGACTACGTGTAGGTTCTCCCAGAGATGGTTGGAAGGCAGGATCCCGCCTTCCTAGCTGCTGCCATTCTCAGGTGTTCTTATTCTCAGGCACTGTCAACAGCACAGCTATGAGTTATTATCACAGGATTCTTATCTCTGCTCCTGCCCTGGTCCTGCCAGATCAAACATATTGGCCACAGCGGCAATTGGCCAGGAGTCCTAAGTTGGTTGACATGGAACACTTGGCACAGTGACTGCAGCATGCCCATCACCGATTCACAGCTGTGTGTGGACACAGCTCACTGGGCTCCACACTGGGGCCTTGTTTCCTACTCATCTGCCCTATTGTCCCTCTTTGTTCTCAGCATCACTTATCCAGCTGACAGCTTTCTTGGTGATCCACCTTTGTGCAATCCTCCTAAGTTATTTTAAGCATTTGTTTGGTGGCTACTCTTAACCATGCTTAACCAAGTGTTCTTTACAGCAGAATGCAGAACTGAGTGATTCTCACATCCCTTGGTCTTATAGGGGTTGCAGTGGTGGCATTGCTGAAGACTAACAATGGGAGGTTGAGTGTTTTCATTAGCACCAACTGACCAATCCACTGTCTCTGTTTCCCCCAAGGTTTATTCCAGAATCACTGTCTGTGTGCCTATGCCTCATCCAAAAGTAAAATGGCGTTCCCAGAAGAGCAGGCAGCATGGCCATTAGAAAAATGTAAAAAAGTTCACTGTCTCTTTCTCTCACAGGTCTTGCCTTTGCCACTAATGCCCTGCAGCTGGGCATGCAATACAGGCTCTGCTCTTCTCTAGAGCCTGACCACCCCAATGGCCTGGCACATAGGAGATGTGCTGGGTAGGCTGTCTGTGCATTTGCACTCCCATTAATTTCAAGGAGTATAGCAGTTGTATCCTGAGACTCAGCAAGGACCTTGACCATAGTTTTCTGCTCAGTTCCAGCATCAGACTGGGCAGAGTGTGGAAGCTTGTGGGTTCGGCAGTCAGTGTGTCTTTCAGGACTAACAGCACTAAAAAGCATTCATCGTTTTCCAGTTTCGTGTATTCTTCTACACCTCTGCACTCACCTCTCCTTATTTTGCCTGCCTTGGGCGGGGAGCCACATGGACACAGTGTCTTAGGTACTAGGTGTCTATCTGGGGGGTCATCCTGACTCCATATCACAGACTCTGTGAGGCCTCAGGCTGAGTGTCTATGCTGCTTTTTAGCTACAAAGTGGGATGTGGGAAATGGGAGGTTCTGGTTTAGGAGCTGCTGTGTGGCAGCCCTCTTCTCCTGCACCTTGCCTTGCACCTTCAGATGGTGGCATGGGGACCTCACCAGTCTGACACTATAAATTTGATTCAAACAGTGAGCACTTCCTGAATGGTCTCTCTGATTCCACTCTAGCTCCCTCACAGTCTACTCTCCCCACAGCAGCCCAGGTGACTGTTTTACGGCAGAAACTGGATCATGACCTTCCCCTTTTTCAGGCTTGTCTTTACCAAGACCAGATTCCAAATTCCCTGCCAAGACCCACAAGACCACATGTGAGCTGGCCCCTGCCTACCAGGCCAAACTCGCCGTCTTCCTGCTTCCCTTACTTGCTGCTCCAGCCACACCAAGTGTGGTTTGCCTTCACCAACACTGTAAGTTCCTCCCCATCTCAGGGCCTTGGTACTTGCTATTTCCCTCTGTCTGCAATGCTTTCCCCCAGAACTCTGGATAAGGTGACTTTTTCTCTTCATTCGGGGTGCAGCTCAAACACCACTTCCTCATAATGGCCTTCCTCTGACCTTTCTGCACTTTGCCAGATTTTTCTGTCTCAGATTTATTGTGGACCCTATCCCAGGATTCAAAGGCAGTTTTAGGTCTACTTGGCAGCTTGACATGGTGTCCTGGATGACAGGATCAATGACAAGACAGGCTTAGTGACAACCCACGAGAAGGTCATTCTGAAATCCTCTTCTATTTCCAGATCTGAAATCTCCTCAGACTGGAGAAAGAGTAAAGCCATCCCTAGGTAGGGGGGCCAACCATCCCAGTTTTCCTGGAACTGAGAGGTTTCACTAGATGTGGGATATTTAGATCTAGAACTAGGAAAGTCCTAGAAAAGCTGGTATCTCGGGAAGGTGCAACAGTTGGATTGAAATCCAACTGAATGACTTTTGTGCACATGATTTTATTTATTTATTTGTTTTAGCTTTTCCCACATCATAGAAGTTAGGTACCAAAGAGGAAAAAATACTTTTTGCCATATCTTGTATTGTGGCACCTTGCATAAATGTATGTAGGAGGTTTTGATAGGAAAATATGTTGCAATACACACACACACACACACACACACACTTAACCTAAAAGCAAATGGACCATACATCCTATACATGTAATACGGCTCTGGTCTCTGGCCCTTTGCACAATACCTGTCATATGAGCTTGGTAAATATTTGATAAACTCATGAATCAAGTTTAACTGAGTACATTTTTGGATCACATCCAAAACTTCAGGACCAGACAATCTGGAGAAACTGGGCTCTTCCAGAAATTCTTCACAGCATGAAACAGAAAGTCTTCAAATCTAAATATAGTTGATTACCATTACCTCTGTGACCAAATTGATCCATCAATTAAAAGGATGGCCTGCCACCTGGTGGTGCCTGTTAGCATTGCTCCCTGGTAAACCACAATTAATTCCTGAGTTGGGTGAATTTACTATGAAAGGATCATCAAAGACAAGAGCTGGGAGTGTCCCCATGCTATAAGTATATTTCTAACCACCAAAATAGATAAATGTGACAAAGTATATTATTAAATGATTTGTGAATTGTTTTATATGAGACATCTCATAATAGGGTAAAGGAAAGAAAAAAGCAAAGTAAAATACTTATTTCTCTCTGTGAAATACTTACTTGAACTAAATATTTTAATAGATTATTTCCCCTCACAATAACCTTGTAATATGGATAGTATTATATCTATTTTAAAGATGACAAAATGGATACTGAGAGAGGTTAAGACATAAAAAAGAAAATAGAAGGGTATGATAATTTTTTCTGGCTCCAAATATGAACTCAGGCTGTTATTGTACATTTTGTCAAACCACTTTTAGTGCTTGCTTTGGCAGCATATACACTAAAATTGAAACAATACAAAGATTAGCATGGTCCCTGCTCAAGGATCACATGCAAATTAGTGAAGCATTCCATTATTTTGCAAGATTCTCATTTGAAATGGAAGGTGAACAAGGAGCTTCCCAGACCCCACCCCCCAAAAAAAGAAGGCTAAAAGAACACATCTCCACCAAACCAGCATTGCAAGAGATGGTAAAGTGACTGCTTTAAGAAGATGAGGAAAAAGAGAGAGGACCACAGGAACAAAGTGAAAAAATGGCAATGAATAGGTATCTATCAATAATAACCTTAAATGTAAAGGATTAAATGCCCCAATCAAAAGACATAGGGTAGCTGAATTGATAAAAATACATGATATGAGTATGCTGTCCAATGAGATCTACCTCAGAAGAAAAGATCTACACAGGTTGAAAGAGTTGGAAAAAAATATTCTAAGCAAACAGACCTGAAAAAAAGCTGAGGTAGCAATACTTATATCAGACAAATAGATTTGAAAACAAAGGCCATAACAAGAGACAAAGGAGGACACTATATGATACTTAAAGGAACAATCCCTCAAAAAGATATAACCCTTGTAAACATATATGCACCCAACATAGGAGCACCCAAATATAAAGGAAAATCTTGGAGGACTTCAAGACAGATATTGAGAGCAACACACTCATAGTAGAGGATTTTAATACCCCACTGTCAATGATGGATAGATCTTCCAAAAGAATCAACAAGAATATTTTGGCATTGAAAAACACTCTCGATCAAATGGACTTAATTGATATATACAGAAGTTTTCATCCCAAAGAAGCAAAATGTACATTCTTTTCAAATGCACATAGAACATTTTCAAAGATAGACCACATGGTAGGACAGAAAACAAGTCTCAACAAATTCATGAAAATTGAATCATATCAAGCATCTTCTTGGATCACAATGGCTTAAAACTAGAAAACAACCTCAAGGAAAAAACTCAAAAACATTCAAATTCATGGAGACTAAATAACATGCTATTAAATAATGAATGAGTTAACAATGAGATCAAGAAAGAAATCAAAAAGTTTCTAGAAACAAATGAAAATGAACACCCAATATCCCAAAACCTATGGGACACAAAGAAGGCAGTCCTGAGAGGGAAGTTCATAGCAATACAGACTTACCTAAAAAAAAAAAAAAAAAAAAATATATATATATATATATATAGACATTTCAAATAAACAACCTAATCCTATATCTGTAAGAACTGGACAAACAACAACAAACAGAGCCTGGAGCAAGTAGAAGAAAGGAAATAATGAAGACCAGAGCAGAATTAAAAAACATAGAAACTAAAAGAACAAGTCAAAGGATCAATAAATACAGGGGGTGGTTCTTTGCAAAGATAAACAAAATCAACAAATCTTTAAGTAGACTCATCAAGAAAAAAAGAGAGATGGACCCAAATAAATAAAATGAGAAATGAAATAGGAGAAACTACAACCAATACCACAGATGTACAAAGGATTGGAAGAAATTACTATGAACAATTGTATGCCAAGAAATTTGACAACCTTGGTGAAATGGACAAATTTCTAGAAATATATAATTTTCTAAAACTGAATCAAGAAGAAGTAGAAAGCCTGAATAGATCAGTAACAATGAGTGAAATTGAAGCAGTAATGAAAAAACTCCCAGAACATAAATCCCTGGACAGGATGGCTTCACTGGAAAATTTTACCAAACATTTAAAGAACTAACTCATATTTTTCTCAAATTATTCCAAAATATTCAAGAAGAGGAAAGACTCCCAAACTCCTTTTATGAGGCCAGTATTATCCTAATTCCAAAACCAGGTAAAGACACAACAAAGAAAAAAAACTACAGGCCAATATCGCTGATGAACATAGACGCTGAAATCCTCAACAAAATATTGGCAAACTGTATTCAGCAATACAGTAAAAAGATCACAAACCATGATCAAGTGAGATTCATCCCAGGGGTGCAAGGATGGTACAATATTTGCAAATCAATAAATGTAACACACCACATAAACAAAAGGAAAGAAAAAAATGACATGATCAAATCAATAAATGCTGATAAAGCATTTGGTAAAGTACAGAACCCATTTATGATAAAAATGCTCAGCAAAGTGGGAATAGAGGGAACATACCTAAACATAATAAAGGCCATATACAAGAAACCTACAGCCAACATCATGCTCAATGGACAAAACCTAAAACTTTCCCCCTAGGATCACAAACAAGACAAGGATGTCCACTTTTATTCAACACAGTATTGGGAGTTCTAGTCACAAGAAAAAGAAAAAAAAAAGGCATCCAAATTGGAAAGGAGGAAGTAAAACTGTCATTATTTGCAGATGACATGATAGTATACATATAAAATCTGATAGGTTACAAGAAAAAACTACTTGACCTAATAAGTGATTTAGCAAAATAGTGGGATACAAAGTCTATATTCAGAAATTGAAGGTATTTTTCTATACCAACAATGAAATATCAGAAATAGCAACTGAGAAAAATCCCATTTGCTATATCAAGAAGAAAAATAAAGTACCTAGGAATAAACCTAACCAAGGTGGTAAAAGATCTACACTTAGAAAACTACGGAACTCTAAAGAAAGAAATCAAGGAAGACACAAATAAATGGAAGCATATATCATATTCATGGATTGGAAGAACTATCATCATTAAAATGTCCATACTACCCAAAGCAATCTATAGATTCAATGCAATCCCTATTAAAATACCAATGACAGATTTCATAGATATAGAACAAACATTTCAAAAATTTATATGGAACCATAAATGATCCTGAATAGCTGCAGCAATTTTGAGAAAGAAGAGCAAAGTAGTAGGGATCACAATACCTGATATCAAACTACACTAAGGCCACTGTAATCAGAACAGCCTGGTACTGGCATAAGAACAAACACATAGATCAGTGGAACAGAATAGAAAGCCCAGAAATAAACCCATGTCTCTAAGTCAATAAATATCTGCCAAAGGGGGCATGAGCATACAATGGAGTTAAAATAGCCTCTAAAGTAAATGGTTCTGAGAGATCTGGACTGGTACATGCAAAAAAAAATGAAAGTAGACCACCAACCTACACCATCCACCAGAATAAACTCAAAATGGACAAAAGAGTTAAACATAAGGTGCAACATCATAAAAGTGCTAGAAAAAAAATAGGCGTTAAAATTTCAGATATCCCATGCAGCAATATTTTCACCAGTACATCTGCTAGGGAAAGGAAAATACAGGAAAGAATAAACAAATGGGACTACATCAAATTAAAAAGCTCTGCACAGCTACAGAAAACATTGGCAAAATGAAAAGGGAACAAACCGTGTGGGAAAACATATTTGCTAATGATATCTCAGACAAGGGTTTGATCTCCAAAATATAGAAAGAACTCACATGACTCCACACTGGGAAGACAAACAATCTAGTTAAAAAATGGGCAAAGGATGTGAACAGACACTTCTCCAAGGAGGACATACAGACGGCCCAGAGACATATGAAAAGGAACTCGGGGACTTCCGGCCAAGATGGAGGCGTAGGTAGACACACTGTGCCTCATCGAACAACCAAAGGAGGAAAAACAACAATTTAAAAAACAACAACAGCCAGATCTGACAGAAAACTGAACTGAGTGGAAGTCCAAAAACCAAGGAGTTAGAGAAGACACGTCGTTCATCCAGACCGGTAAGCAGGGCAGAGCCAAGTGGAGAGCACTCGGCAAGACGCGGTTTGTGGAGCGGTTACTGGCAACTCTCCAGCTGCCCAGAGAGGTCCGTGGTGAGCGCGCCTGGCCAAAATGCGGCAGGCACACTTGGCGAAACTGGGGCTGAGACTGGTGGACTGGGCAGTCCCTCATTGTCGAGCAGATAAACCGGGAGGAAAAGCTGGGGAGCGGAACAGACCACGAGGCCCACCAATGCAGGGAAATAAAGCCTCAAACCACCAACTGAAAACACCTGTGGGGGCTGAGGCGGCAGTGGGAGGAACTCCCGGCCTCACAGGAGAGTTCATTGGGGAGACCCACAGGGACTTGGAACTGTGCAGGCCCACCCACTCACCCCTGAGCCAGCAAAGAAGGGCCCAACTTGCTTGTGGGTAGCTGGGGAAGTGCGGAGAACAGAGCAAGTTCCATTGTTCTCTCAGGCCCCGCCCCCACAGACAGCGTCACAATACAATGATGTGGGTTACCCGATCCTGGTGAACACCTAAGGCTCTGCCCCTTAAAGTAACAGGCACACTGAGAAAAAAAAAATGGCTCGAATGAAAGAACACATCAAAGCTCCAGAAAAGGGGGGCGAAAGATGGCAGCGGAGAAGGAAGAAGCGTGATCGCTTTCCTCCGGCCCACTGGCAGGATATCTGGCTGATTTTCTGAGGAGCAGAGTGATCACCCAGCTGTATTCAGGCATGGGGGAAGGTTGGAAACCAGGACTGCGCATAAAACTGAAAGATCAGCCAGTAGGGAGACTGCTTCGGAGGGAAGGGGTCCCTCGGGCCTCATGGGGACCTGGGAGGTCTGCGGATCCAGTAGCAGCAGCTTCCTGGTTTGCTCCAGGTTCCGTGGGAGGGAGCTGGATTGGGGTGTGTGAGTTGCCAAAGCAGATGCGCGTCTGTTGGAAGAGCCTTGGTCTCCAGCAGTCTGGAGGTCGGTGCGGTGCGTACCTGGGGACTGATTTGCAGAGGCTGGGGATCCCAGCGGGAGGAATTGGAGTCTGAATTGAGAGGCGAACCCAACCCCAGAGCTCCTGGATTGGGCGCGCACCCGGTGGAGCTAATCGGGGGCGGTTGGCATAAGTGCCCGACCAGGCGCACAGGCCTGCGGCTTGCAAGCCCCGATTCCAGAGACAGAAGCGATTGGCGAATGCAGGGGCGCGGAGCTCACACCTGGAGGGCCTGAGACACAACCCAGACCTGCGGTGCTGAGTCCCTCCGTGGGGGAGAAACAGAGGAGCTACATTGAAACCCACTGACAGGAGACACAGACCTCATAGACTCTGAATCAGGGTGGAAGTCAGGCGCCCCAGAGGAGGTGCTGCAAACTCCCGGCAACTCAGCTGGAGGCGGGACATCAGCTGAGAGTGCAGCCCAGGAAGACAGCAGGAGAAGTCTGATACCTTCCCAGCCTGGCGCTGTTGAAGCCAGCCAACAAAAGTCTTTTTTTTTATTTTTATTTTTTATTTTATTTTTTTTATTTCTCTCGTTTTCTCTTTGTTTCTTTGGTTGTTTTTCCCCACCCTCCTTCCTATCTGTCCCTCTATATTTTTTTAACTCCTTCTACCTTCCCTTCATTTGGTACTCCTAGTTTTCTCTTCCTTTTATTTCCTATTTTTTATTATTTTTTAATTTTACGTTATTTTCAAATTATTTTCTTCTTTATCTTTCTTTTTCCTTTTCTTTTGCTTTCTTTTCCTTCTTTATCTCCCTTCCCCTCGCTTCTTTATCAACAGGTGAGACATTAAAACCTGGAATTGTGAAGAGAATAGAGTGGGACCCAGACAAGAGTCAGCCCAAAAAACAGAGTGTGACACAAAATTAACTTCGCTGCTTCAGAGAACTTCACAGATCAGTTCAAGAACCAGAGGCTAGCAAGAAGAATCCCACAAACAATGGGAAGACAAAGAAACAATCCCCAAATGAAAGGAAAGGAGGAAGCCCCAGAAAGAATGATAAATGAAACAGAGGCAAGCCAACTATCAGACATTGAGTTCAAAGCATATGTTATCAGGCAGCTCAAGAAACTCGAGAAGCTTGATGAACTCACAGAAAACT
>PVJI01019024.1:0-32001 GCA_004026765.1 Micronycteris hirsuta
TTTTTCTCTCATCAGATTAGGAAAGTTTTCCATCATTACTTTTTCAAACAGGTTTTCTATCCCTTGCTCCTCTTCTTCTCCTTCTGGTATCCCTATTACACGAATATTATTACATTTTGTGTTGTCCTGCATTTCCTTTAATACCTCTTCATTCTTTCTGAGTCTCTTTTCCTGTTCTTGCTCTTTTTGGGTGTTTTTTTCTACCTTGTCCTCCAGCTTGCTGATCTGATCTCTGCTTCATCGAGCCTGATTTTGATTCCTTCTATTGTGTTCTTCAGTTCAGGTATTGTATTCTTCATTTCCTCTTGGCCCTTGTTGATAGTTTCTATTTCCTTTTTCATGTTGGCATAGTTTGCAGTGAGTTCATTATAGTTTCCCTGTAGTTTCTGGAAATTCTCTGCGAGCTCATCAGGCTTCTTGAGCTTCCTGATAACCAATGCTTTCAACTCAATATCTGATAGTTGGCTTGCCTCTGTTTCATTTATCATTCTTTCTGGGGCTTTCTCCTTTCTTTTAATTTGGGGGTTGTTTTTTTGTCTTCCCATTGTTTGTGAGACTCTTCTTGCTAGCCTGTTTCTTAAATTGATTTTTCCTGACTCCCTGGTTTTATGGTATGAGCTTCTATGGTAGAATACCTGCGAGATTCAGTTATGTAGTCTCCTTAGTCTCCTTAGCTCACTGGTCGTGGACTGTCATTTATGTTGGCTCTCTTTATGTCTTTGTGTTTTGGTTGTTATTGGGTCTTTCTTTGGTGGGTCCTTTCCTCCAGCTAGTTAACTGAGGTTCATTCCGTCCACCACGCCTTGTATTCTGTTGTGTGGGTGTGGACAGGTTGTGTTGAAGCTGATTCTTCTGTGTGAACAAGGTTTTAAGACTTCTTTCTCACTTGTATTCAGTTTTTTGTTGTGGGTAATTTCTCCACCAATTGGTGTATTATCCGTTCAGTCCTGGATTGAGTTTAGTGTGGGTACCGCTTCCTCCTTCACCTTCTTCTGTTGTTTTGTGTTAGTGGTTCCTTTGTTGGTGTATTTCCTCTTCCAGTAGGTGTACTGGTGTTCACTGCTCTCACCTTGCAAGTTCTCTGGAGTAGCGAAGTTAATTTTATGTCACTGTCTCTGTTTTTTGGGCTGGCCCTTGTCTGGGTCTAACTCTGGTCTCTTCACAGCTCCAGGTTTTAATGTCTCATCTGTGGATAAAGAAGAGAGGGGAGGGAAAGAAAAAAAAAGGAGTGAAGGTAGGGAGAAAGAATAGTATAAAGAAAGGAAGGAAGGAAGGAAGGAAGAATAAAAAAAGAAAGAAGGGAAGAATGGAAGAATGAATTAAAAGAAAAGAAAACATTTTTTCTATTTTTTATAAATTAAGACAAAAAAATTAAAAATAAATAATAAATAAAAAGAGGAGAAGACTAGGAATACTAAAGGAAAGGAAGGAAGAAGGAATTAAAAAAATATTGAAGGGCAGATAGGAAGAATGGTGGGGGGAACACACACACACACACACACACACACACACACACACACACACACACACAGACTTCTGCTGGCTGGCTTTTAAAGTGTCTGGCCAAGCCTGTTCTTTTGGTCTTCCTGTCTGTGTCAGGCTGGGAAGATACTAGTTTTGCTTTTCTCCCTTCCTGAGATGCACTCTTTGCTGTTGTCCAGCCTCAAGCCCAGTCGCCAGGCATTCCCAGCACCCTTTCTGGGTGGCTTGGCCCCCACTCTGAGTCAAGAGTTTGCGAGTACTGTAGCTCCCCTCAATGTAGCCCTTCCGCCTCTCTCTTTAATAGCCAGTCGGCCCTGCAGTCTCCGTGCGCAGGGGCTGGGTTGCCAGCTCTTTGTCCCTGGCCCTCTGGGAATGAGCTCAGTGCACCTGTGTTCACCATCCCCTTTTGTCCCTGGATTCAGAGCCTGCGAGCCGCCAGCCTGGGTGCCCGGTTGTGCACAGTCCCTGGTATATTTGAAGTGGGCACGTGTGACCCGTGGATCACCAGGTGCGCACCGTCCCTAGTTGCCCTTGATTGGCTTCGCAAGGCGCGCAGGCCCTGGAGCCTCTGGTTGCAAGCTGTTCCCAGCTCTTCTTGAGTGGGCAACAACAGGCCTTGGGTCACCAGGTTAGTACAATCTCCAATTCCCCTTGCTGGGAGCACCCCCCACTACGGTCCGATCCCCAGGTGTGATCCCCAGGTTCGCACTGACCTCGGGACTGTTGGGGACAGGGTCTCTCCAAATAGCTGCAGAGTACCTATTTTGGCCACTCACACATCCCAATCTGGTTCCCTCCCAAGGATGTTGCAACAGATCCGGCAGCCCTCCCTGCTCACCTGCTGGTCCCAAGGGACCCCTTCGTTCTGAAGCAACCTCCCTACCCTCCTGTCTTTCAATTTCCCCTATAATCTTGGTCACCAATATTCTTATATGCTGGAATACAGCTGGGTGAAAGCTCTGCTCCTCAGAAAATCAGCCAGATGTCTCACCAGTGGGCTGGAGAAAGTGGACCCCACTCCCTCCTATCCCGCCGCCATTTTCTCTCTAATCTCATTGCCATTTTACTTCCTTTGTAGCTGTATTCCTCTCTCTCTCACTTTTTTCTTTTCTTAAAG
Source organism: Micronycteris hirsuta (assembly GCA_004026765.1). NCBI lineage: Eukaryota > Metazoa > Chordata > Mammalia > Chiroptera > Phyllostomidae > Micronycteris > Micronycteris hirsuta. The sequence continues at coordinate 2,600 of PVJI01019024.1, forward strand.
AAGACCCTTTAGCATCTCTTGCATGGCTGGTTTGGAGGAGGTGTATTCTTTGAGGCTTCTTTTGTCTGGGAAAGTCCTTATTTGATCTCCAATTTTAATTGAGAGCCTTGCTGGATAGAGTAGGATTGGTTGCAGGCCTTTGTTTTTCATTAGGTGAAATATTCCTTGCTAGTTCCTTTTGACTTGGAGCATTTCCATTGAGAAGCCAGCTGCTAGACTTATTGAGGCTCCCGTGTATGTTACTTCCTGTTTCTCCCTTGCTGCCTTTAAGATTCTCTCTTTGTCTTAGAATTTCGCCATTTTAATTATGATGTGTCTTGGAGTGGGCCTCTTTTGGTTCCTCTTGATTGGGACTCTCTGTGTTTCCTGGATTTGTATTATTTTTTTCTCTCATCAAATTAGGGAAGTTTTCCATCATTACTTTTTCAAACAGGTTTTTTATCCCTTGTTCTTCTTCTTCTTCTTCTGGTATCCCTATTATATGGATATTATTACGTTTCATGTTTCCGGCAGTTCCCTTAACATCTCTTCATTTGTTCAGAGTTGTTTTTCCTTTTCTTGCTCTTCTTGGATTTTTTTTCTACTTTGTCCTCCAGCTTGATGATCCGATCCTCTGCTTCATCTAGCCTTTTTTTGATTCCTTCTACTGTGTTCTTCAGTTCAGAAATTGTATTCTTTGTTTCCCCTTGGCCCTTGTTGATAGTTTCCATTTCCTTTTTCATGTTGATATAGTTTGCAGTGAGTTCATTATAGTTTCCCTGTAGTTTTTGGTAATTATCTGTGAGCTCCTTGAGATTCCTTGTAACCATTGCTTTGAACTCAAATCTGATAGTTGACTTCCCTCTATTTCTTTTAGCATTCTTTCTGAGGCTTCCTCCTTTCCTTTCATTTGGGGATTGTTTCTTTGTCTTCCCATTGTTTATGAGGCTCTTCTTGTTAACCTCTGCATCTTAAATTGATCTGTTCTAACTCCCTGGGTTTGTGGTGTGAACTTCTATGGTAGTAGACCTGTGAGGTTCAGTGGTGCAGTCTACTTGATCCTTGATCTTGCTGCTCTTGGGCTGTCATTTATGTCAGCTCTCTGTATGTCTTTGGGTTTTGATCACTGGGTCTTTCTTTGGTGGGTTCTTCCCTCCAGCTGGTTAACTGAGGGTCACTCTGCCCACCACTTCCTGTATGCTCTTGTGCAAGTGTGGACAGGTGTTTTGAAGCTGGTTCTTATGTGTGTCCAAGGTTTTGAGGCATCTCTCTCACTATTGTTCAGTTTTTTTGTTCCAGGTAATTTCTCCACCAGTTAGCTGTAATTCCAGATTGGTCCTGGGTGGAGGTTAGTGTGGCTTCCACTCAATCCTTCACCATCTTCATTATCTGTTGGTGGTTCCTTTGTTGATGGTTTCTCTCTTCCAGCAGGTATACTGGTGTTCACAGCTCCCACCTACTCTTTTATGTGATCAGTTGGAGGGGGAATGCAAGATAGATTGAGACAGTGGAAATGTATTATGGCACTTAAAGTACCAACACATAGAGAAGAGATAGGAGATCCTTTGGATAAGTATAGTGTTAACCATGATATTTCATCCAACTAGCCACTTTTTAGAAAGGGTGGAAAAAAGTAAGACTCTTGTTAGATGGGGGAAGGATTGTAAGTTGGATCCAGAAAACAGTGAGATTGTGGGAGATCAGATTATGAGATATAGTGAGAGTAAAGGATAGGAAATAGGTGTAGTGTGTGAGGGAATAGAGAACCACAACAGTAATAAAGTACCAGAGGACAGTGGAATGGACTAGGATCCAGGAGTGGTGTTGTCTAGTATTTACAATTGTGTGAAACAACAATTATTTACAATAATACTGGAATGACAGTCATATGAGAGAATCTATATGATCTGAATAACAAGAATAGGAAGTCCACAACCTAGAAAAGTGTGCTATTGGAACACAAGTGCAGTGAAAGAAGGAAAATTAGAAATACACTATGAAAGAGAGAACAAGGAAAAGGAGTCAAATAATGCAATCAAACAAACAAAACAAAGAAAACTAAACATAAAGAAGAGAAATAAAAAATACTAGTAAAATAAGAGAAATAAAAATAATGAAAAAATAATAATAATACAAATAAACAGTAACTTGCAAGTTCTCTGGAATAGCAAAGTGAAATTTGTCTCAGTTTCTCAATTGTTGGGATTAGCCTTGTGATCCCTCTTTGGGTTTGACTCTGGGTCTTTCACAGCTCCAGGTCTTATTGTCTCACTTGGGAGGGAAAAATTAAAATTAGAAAAAGAAAAAGAAAAAAATATGTGTAGAAAGAAAAGCTCCCTGCTGACTTTAAACTGGCTAAGAGAGTTCTGTTGGTCTTCTGGCTGCAGCAGGCTGAGAGGGGTTGGGTTTTGCTTTTCTCCCTTCCTTTGGTTTTGCAAGGATGGGGGCCAGGTCTGGGCAGCACTCTTCACAGTTGCCCAGCCACCCACCCAGTTCCTCATTTCACTGCCGGGCCTGAGTGCCCTTCTGTGCCTGGCTAGCACCTTCAATCTACCAGTTGTGCTGTCCTTGAGGTGCACCAATAGTGGCAGCTCACACACCAACTTCTTATGCTTTGCTGTCCTAGGTGCCGGGCACTCTCAAAGTCTCTTCAGGGTAGTTCAGCTCCCCCACTGAGTTAAGTCTTTCTGGAGACTGCTAACTCCCCAAGCCCTGCCATTCTCCTCTGTGGGTGGGAGTGGGAGGCCTCCTCCTTCCTTTTAGGAAGCCAGTCCAGCCACCTGGGGCAGGGGCACAGCCCTAGAGGCAGCAGGGGCAGGCACACACCACTGAATGTGTGTGGGGCTGTGGCGCAATCGTCCTTTCAGGGGTGTGAGTGCTGCCAAGGCTGCAGCGGCCGTGGGGGCAAGGCCTCCGCCTCTGTGGTGGCAGAGGCATGGCTGGGGTGGTGAGGGTGGCCACTGTGGGAGAGTTCCCTGATCAGCCACGGAGACCCTCTTTTCCCCACCAAATCCTCCTATTCCAGACTGCCGCTCCCAATGAGTGCCTGGCCTCTCACACAGCCCAACTTTCCAACCAGACCAGAGACTCTTCAGGTCAGAGTCCATCACAGCCCAAATCTTCTCCCTTCTCCAGGTGTCACCCAGCTCCCTAGTTTCTCCGATAGTGACCCAGCCAGCGTCAAGTCTCAGTGGGTAAACGCCGCCCCTGTGCACCTGCCATTTCATCTTTATTCCCCCCAGCAACTTCAAGCATTCAGGTCCATCCTGGTGCCACTCTATCTGCCTTGTTTGGCAAGGGAGGGAGCTGTTGACTCTCTTCCAAGAATCCTGCAGCAGGCCTGGGACTGCATCAGCCCTGGTCCCCACACTGGTCCCAAGGACCTTACCATCCCAGAGCAATCTCCTTATCGTCTGTTTTTCAATGTCCTCCACAATTTTGGCCTCCAACCTTCATATATGCTGGGATACCATTGGCTGTTCACTCTGTTCCTCAGAAGATCAGCCAGGTGTTTCACCCTTGTGCAGGGGGAAGTGGGCTCCGCTCCCACCTACCTCACCACCATCCCAAAATATTTTTAAAATTTCCCTTGACTTCCTCTTTGACCCATGGATTACTTATAAGCTTAGTTTCCAAGTATTTGGGGTATTTAAATCTTTCTTTTATTGATTTCTAATCTTATTTCACTATAGTCAGAGGACATACTTTATATAGTTTCAATGTTTTCATACTTGTTAAGGTTTGTGTATTACCAGGATATGGTCTATCTTGGTGAATGTTTCATATACACTTAAGAAGAATGTGTATTTTTCTGTTGTTAGGTGGAATGTTACAGAAACATTAATTAGATCCAGGTTTGATGGTATCATTCATTTCTTTTATACCCTTATTGATCTTCTGTCTATTAACACCAATTACTGAGAGAAGAATGTTGAATTTCCAACTGTAATTATGGGTTTATCTAGTTTTACATTAGTTCTCTCAGTTTTGCTTTATGTGTTTTTAAAGCTGTTCTTAGGTACATAGACACTTAGGATTGTTATTTCTTCTTGCTGTCTTCATTTTTATCATTATGTAATATCCCTTTTTATCCCTGGTAACTTTCTTTGCTCTGACATCTGCTTTATCTGTTATTAATGTAGCCACTAACACTTAATTTTATTAGTTTTTATATGGCATTTCTTTTTCATCTTTTTATTTTTAACCTATTTGTATCATTATATTTGAGATGAGTTTTACGTAAGCAGCATGTAGTTGGGTCATATATTTTCTTATCCATTCTGACAGCTCTATGTTTTAATTGATGTGTTTGGATCATTTACATTTTAATGCAGTTATTGATATGTTTGAATTTAGGTCCGCCTTTTCATTATTTATTTTCTGTTTGTTCCCTGTGTTTTTTACTCCTGTTTCCTCTTTCCTGCCTTTTTGAGAGGTTATTTGAATCTTTTTCAGTATTCTGTTTTCATCTATCTATTCTGTTTTTCTGCAGATATTTGGGGATTTCTCAGTTATCTCTGTTATTGATTTCTAAGTGATCTGAAAGCAGACTTTATATGTATGTATTCTGTTTTTATAAATATATTTCTTTGTATAGTATATTTAGCAATTGCTATAGGGATTACAATATATATAACTTGACTTTTTAAATTTTTTTAATTGTCATTCAATTACAGTTGTCCCTATTTTTCCCCCATTACTCTCCCCTGCCCAACTCCCCCTACCTCCCACTTTTGATCCTCCTCCCCCAACCCCCATAGTCCTTGTCCGTGGGCCCTTTGCATGCGTGTTCCTTGACTTGACTCTTCCTCTTTTTTCCCCCATTATCCCCTCCCCCTCCCCTCTGATCCCTGTCAATCTGTTCTTTATTTCCATGTCTCTGGTTCTATTTTGCTCACTTGTTTGTTTTGTTGATTAGGTTCCACTTATAGGTGAGATCATATGATATTCGTCTTTCATCACCTGGATTATATTACTTAGTATAATACTCTCCAGTTTTTCACTTTTAAGTATTTTAGCATTCCAAGTTGACTACAGAAATCTTACTAGTACACGGGTGTTTTGCAGTAGTTATTTTATATACATCTACATTCAGGGAAAACTCCATTAAACAATGTTCGGATTTTTTGCTTTCAAACATCAGTCCTACTTTAGGAAACTCAATAGGAGAATAATAACCTATTATATTCACCCAGAAATTTACCATTTCCATTTTTCTCTTCTCATTCTTGATGCTCCAAGTTTTCTTCTGCTATCATTTTTCTTTGCCTGAATAATTTCCTTGGAATGAATGGATTTTAGAGTAGGTCTGCTGCATTGAATTTTCTTAGTTTTCATTCACCCGAGAATGTCCTCATATCAACTCATTCCTGAAAAATATTTTCACTAAAATAGAATTTTGGCTTGACATTTGTTTTCTTTCTGCACTTCAAGTGCATTGTTATACTCCATTCTGGACTCCATGGATTCTCATGAGCAATCTAAAGTCACTTTAATTGCTGTTCTCCCATAAGTAATGTGTCCATTGTTCTCTGATTGCTTTCAAGATTTTTTTCTTTACTTTTCAGCAGTTTTATTATCATGTGAGAGGGCATGGATTTCTTTAGGTTTATATCACTTGGGGTTTGCTGAGTTTCATGACTCTGCCAGTTTGTGCCTTTTGCCAAATTTGGGGAGTTTTCAAGTTATTATTTCTTTCTTTTAAGATTTTATTTGTTTCTTTTAGAGAGATGGAATGAGAAGGAGAAGGAAAGGGAGAGAAACATCAACGTGTGAGAGAAACATTTATTGGTCACCTCCAGCAGGGACCTGGCCCAAAACCCAGGCATGTACCCTGACCAGCAATCAAACTTTCAGTCCACATGCTGGTACTCAACTCACTGAGCCACACCAGCCAGGGCATAGTTGTTATTTCTTCAAATATGTTTTCTGTGCTTCATTCACTCTTTTCCTCTTCTCAGACTACAATGACAGGAATGTTAAACTTGCTGCTATTTGTCCACAGGCCCCTCAGAATGTCTATTTTTTAATCTTCTCTCTGCTGCTCAGATTGTATACTTTTTATTAATCTACCTTCAAGTCCACTTACTATTTCCTTTGTCATTTCCACTCTGCTTATCAGCTCACCTAGTGAGTTTATTTTGGTTATCATATTTTTCATTTCTAAACTTTGCTCATTTGTGCAGAAAACTGGGTTTATTTACCCCATTGTCCTGCACACATCCCATAGCTGTGTTCATGTCTGGAGCCAAGTTTTAGTATAGAGAGAGAATTTTAAAAAGCCACGTGAGTTTGCCTTACCTTCTGGGGGTCCACAGCTCCACCACTGTTAGCACCTCAAGACTACTTGTGGGCTGAGGTACAATAGAATGGATAATAACATGAAAAAATTTTTTAAAGGAAAACAGTAATATGTCCTCTCCTCTCTCACTGTTAGAAGACCTCTTTCCCTCTCCTCAAGCCAGAACTAGAGGGCTGCTCCTAGAGCTCTTTCTGTCCACACTGATGCACACTCCCAGGCTTGAGGCTGTGTGGATTTCAGGCCAGAGGAAACCAAGGAGGGAAAATAGGTGAACTGAACACTGGTTTGATAGTGCTTCAAATTCTGGTCTCTTTCCCAACCCACTTGCTACTTTCAGAGTCCTTAAGTAGGGGATCCACACAATCTCTCCAAACTGTATAGCTGCATTCAGTGAGAGTGTATTTAACTATTCATTTTTAATTTTCTGTATTCTTGATGTTCTAGTATCTAGGGCCTCAGTGACTGGGGAGAGACCACCCTCTCAGGATTAACTAATCCAGAGGGATTGTAAACAACACACCTGGGAGCACAACTAATCCAAAACCCACACCCTCAAACACCTCCTTAATTGGACTCTTATACTCCTGGCCACTATTCACCTGTTCTAGTCACTCCAGAGCCAGATACCAGACAATTTGAGACAGCACCTACACTCGAGAGCTCTCTGAAATTATTAAAACTAGCCAATCCTGTGCCTGCTTACCCTGGCTCTCCTGTTCCTTCCCTGGGAAACTACAAGAAAAGCTATTTTCCCCTGCTCCCTCTGCCTCCTTGCTAGCCCTGATGCGTCCCTGGGCAGCCTCCATGGTGTGGCATGCCCTTCTTCTTAGGAACTACGAATAAAATACTATCATTTTAATGGTAGTCATCTCCTAATCTGTTGGCCTCATCATAACTGAATAATAAAACTTAAATTCTCAGACAGAGTGGAATGTGATTACTTCATCTCACCTGGAATAAATAAATATATATATAATATATGTAATATATGTAGTACACACACACACACACACACACACACACATATATATATATATATATATATATGGAGAGAGAGAGAGAGCGTTGTCTGAAAAAGTCCAGCCATTGTTAATATAATGAGAATGGTTTGAGTGACATTGATGTAACTTGGCAGCTGAGGAGTGGACTGGAATGCACATGCATAAATGATTACAACTTCACTGTACTAGCCAGTACAGGTGGTAGATGCTGTTGAGTGAGCACGTGTACTGTGTGATCGTCACATTCAAAATGACTGAGTGAGTAGAGGAAAAAATCTGCATCAAATTTTGTTTTAAGCTTGAACATTTTTCTGCAGAAACTATTCAGATGATTCAGAAGGCTTTCAAGGACAACGCAATGAGTGCAGCACAAATAAAAGTGTGGCACGAACACATCAAAGATGGTTGAGAATCTGCTGAAAGTGATCTACATTCTGGAAGGCCTGCAACAAGCAGAACATCTGAGAATGTTGAACGTTTACAGGTTGCAACCAACAAAGATCTGCAACCTAGGTGACTCAGCCCTCCTACAGCCTAAATTTGGTAACCTGTGACTTCTGGCTTTTCCCAAAATTAAAATCACCACAGAAAGGCAAGGGATTTCAGACCATTGATGAGATTCAGGAAAATACAATGGGGCACTGATGGTGATTCCAACAAAGGATTTTGCAGAGTGCTTTGAACAGTGGAAGAAATGCTGGGGGAACTGTGTGAGGTCCCAAGTTGCCTCCTTTGCAGGGGACTGAGACATCATTGTCCTATGTACAATGGTTATACTTTAATAGTTATTGAAGATATTGAGGTCTTCAATGTGTCTTATATCTTCTTTGATAACTGTCTCTATTTTTCATATTACATGGCTGGATACTCTCTGGATAGACCTCATTGTATATCATAGTTTACTCTTGAACAACACAGGGGTTAAGGATGCTGATCATGCCCCTCCCCCCACACAGTAAAAAATCCACATATAACTTTTGACTCCCCCAATACTTAATTACAGTTGGCTCTCATTATCCATGGGAGCCAGGACCCTGCCATGGATACCAAAATCAGTGGATGCTCAAGGTCCTTAGATCAGTGCATGCAGTTGATCTGCGGATTCCCAAACAATATTTTTGATTTACACTTGGTTGAATCCAAAGATGCAAAACCCAAAGGACCAATATGAAGGAATTGTTTTGTTGAAAAAAAATCTGATTATTAGTGAAGTTGAACAGTTCAAACCCTTGTTGTTCAAGGGTCAACTGTGTAACATATGTTTGTCAGCCATGACTTTTTCAGTTACAAATCAAAGAAACTGGCTTTCCCAAGAGATGTAGTTTTTATGCCTTGAGTAACTGAAAAGTTCAGTTTGCTTGATTTTGCTTCTCTGTACTTTCTCGTGTTTAAATTCTGCTTTAATGTTATAGTGGGTATCTGTTGTGCTTCTCTATGGAGTAACACTAGCACTGAATTTTCATCAGGGAACCACTCATGACCCACAACCAGGATGCACAGTTTGGGTGGGAATCAGCATTACCATCACCACTATTTCAGAGGGTCACTCACCCAGGCCACCCAGTCAGTATATTTCAATGCCATGATTACAGTTACCAGCTCAGGAATGAAAGCAAAGCCCAAGACTTTGGGGAAAATTTGAGAAAGAGCATCTTTATTTCTGCTGGTGTTACTAAGGGAGTCAAATGTAAATCTGAAGTTGCATCTTTCCATTGCTTTCCAAGAGCTTAGTGAGTATTAAAAATAATTGAGAGAAAAGCAAAGCTGAACAATGGCGGTAAACAGATATTGATAATATTGATAAGGGCCCACCAGTGTCCACCTGTGGCACTTCAGTTATACACACTAGTAAATTCTTATTTATCTTGAGCCATCTGTGTTAGTGTTTGGTCACTTTCAGCCAAAAGTGTCCTGACTAATGCAGAATGAACCCTTTGTCTGTCATAATTTACTGTGGCCTGAATCTTGAGTTGATTATTTTTAATCAACAACACATGGAGGTTTGTATTGGAGTCATTTGTCGAAATCCATTGGAAGGAACTGTAACTTGCTGAGTGGATTGTATCTCTCTATATCCTCTTCTTGTTGTTGTCTTTGTCAAGGAGACTTGCTCTGTGTTGCTCAGAGTGCTGCTCAGTTTGAATTTTCCCCAGAAGGGTCAAGGATTTGAGTACCACTGGTTGATTTCTAAGGTAATTTCAAAAGTATTGGCAAGAAGTTGGGAGAATAAAAGTGGGAAAAGAAGGGTATGTTTTTGAGAAGTTTCCCACATAGGGCCACTGAGACTCATTCCTGCTCAGGTATTCCGGGCAACGGTATTAAAGGACCCCAGAATTAGCATATTCAAGTGAGCATGTGGGGATACAGTCACTCCAGTTCACACCCACCATTGCTGAGGGCTGTTCCCAGGGTTCTAATTCTCCTGTCACTTCTGGCCTGTCCTGCTCAGGAGTGGAGAACAAGCCTTCAGGTGAAGAGTTGGCCAGCATCTGTCACTAGAACTCTGAATGCTCTTGCTTTTGATTCCTATGCTTCTTCCTTTGCCTCTTTTCATATAGTAAGTAAGAAGGTATATTGATTGCATATGCATTGCTTTAAAAGTAATCACAAACACAGTAGCTTTAAAACTTACAAAACTTTCACCATGTTTGGTAAGATGAAATTGAAGTCAAAAGTGTAATGGTTTTTAGATTATTTCATCCATCTATTCATTTATTCATTCAAATATTCATTTATACAACAAATGTTTTGGTGGAACAGAAATCAATAAGCAAAAGTTCTTGTCCTTGCAAACCCCAGAGCTGATGTCAGGCAAACAGAAATATAATTACTGGTGTAATAAAATGATACTTGCTTTAATAGAGATGGATATAAACTGCTATTAAAGTACAGGGGTAGAGTCACAAAGGTGATATTTGTGTCTTAGAAAAAGAGAAAGATGGAAGGGAAGAAGGGCATTTATCCTTGTCATTACCATATAGCAAATTTTCCCAAACTTATGGCATAAAACAGCAACCATTTATTATACTTATGACTTTGTGAATCAGGAATTTGAAGTGGGTACAAAGGGATCATCTTGTCTCTATACCATAATGTATGGAGCCCAGCTAGAAAGTCTCAAAGGCTGGAGGTGAATCAATGACTGGGGTGTGGAATAACCTGAAGGCTCACTTGCTTGTCTGGCAGTTGATGTTGATGTTTTCGGGGACTTCGGCTGGTGTTGCCAACTGGTACAATTACACTTAGCCTTGGCCTCTCCATGGGGTTTCTTAGGCTTTCTCATAGCATGGTGGCTGGGTTCATAAAAGCTATTTTGCCATCTATGGTCAAGCCTCAGAAGCCACATAGTGTCATCTCCAAGCTCAACGAGAGGAAACTTAGACCCATCTTTCAGTCGGGGTAGTGTTTGACTCATATCGTGAGAAGAACATGTGAGAAGGGAGAGAATGTTGCAAGCAAGCAGTTTTGGAAAATACCATCTACCACAGCATTGAAGGCATAAAATTATCCATCTGGTATTTAGTAACATCTTCCCTACGTCACATTTTTCCTGAGAGATGACATTTTAAATTACTTAAATTGTCTAAGTCAGATGGTCTCATAATGCTTTGAAAAGAAGAATTTATTATTTGATCACTTGTCACCTTTCCTTTGCCCACACAGTCTTCCTCCCTGGCCCACACTTTGGAACCAGCACCGTGGAGCCTGAGCAGAACTGGGGAGGAGGGTGTTAGAACTAGCAAAGCAGATTCTCTTTAGTGTTCAGGCAAGGGCAAAGACTGTGAATATTCTTATCTTAATATCAATGTTGATTATAAACATAAATATGCATACAGATGCTAAGTTAATTTCTTTTCTCATTGAATCTAATTCTCCAAAAACCTTGAATCATTTAGTGTGTGGCATTATTACCCCCAAAAGAACATTCTAACTTATGCAACTTTTTAAATAGTTGTGATAAGGCTCTGGATTGGTTGAAAATATCTCTTTGTCCATTACTTGGACCTTTTTTTAAAAAGCCAAAACATACCGTATTTTTCGGACTATAAGATGCATTTTTCCCTTTCCAGATTTGGGAGGAAATTGGGGGTGCATCTGATAGTCTAAAGATAGCTTATCTGGCTGTTTACATTTACATTGATGAAATATTATGTTATTTGTGTTATTAAATATTTTACACATTTTTTGCTGCAAAAATTTTTTCCTATTTTCCTCCTCTAAAACCTAGGTGCCTCTTATGGTCCAGTGCGTCTTATAGTTTGAAAATACGGTAATAGTTTGCGTTTTTAAGGTTATATTTTTAAAATCTTCACAATACATATCTCATAATTAAGATATATAGTACATAGGACATTCTGACAGAAGTAGCTAGGAGGCAGCCTTGTACTGGAGACAGCAGCTTGGGGTTTCAGTCCTGCATGTGACACTTATCATTTTATGATTTGGGGTGGGCACAGTATTCAACTTCTCAGAGTTCTGGTTTTTAAATCTGTAAAATTGGGATAATGACAGCTACTTCTTAGTATTGCAATGCTGACTAAATAAGATCATTAAAGTGCCTAGTACCTAGGTGATAATAAATTTAATATTGGCAGATTCTAAGAGAAATTCAACTATATGCTTACACAGTCCTCTCTGAAGTTAGAGGGTGAATCAATATCCACATAATCAGTCTTTAGGTTTTTATGCCCCTTTCCTGCCTCTAAGAGCTGAGAAAAGGCACAAAATCTATGGATTTCTAAGGCTTTTGTGAGTGTGTGTGTGCACTCGCGTGCGTCAGAATCTTGGCTGTGAAAGATATTTCTTTTATCAACCAATTCCTTCCCCCTCACCTCAGCCCTGTCTCTGCTTCCATTTCATGAGACAAGAAACTTCACAGACATTTCCTGATTATTTTTCAGTGGCATATATTAAGTGAAGATAAAGCAAAGTCTTATGTGGAAGGCAACCCCAATCGAAAGTGTTAACTTGCTGCAGCCCTTCCAGCTCTCTGGGCAGCCGCAGTCTCCTTTCCTTGCCATTGAATTTGGAAGCAGGCGTATGGTGTCGCTGGGCCTGTGGCATTGTCAGGAAGGGCCAAGCCAGAATCTTCAGGGCCTTGTAATTAAAGGCCTGGTCCTCCCCACCTCCCCCACCATGTTTCAATGAGACACCAGTTTCACTTAGCATCACTGGAAATGGCAAGAAACAGACCACATTGCCTGATAGTCTTATTGTTATCTTGTCTTTTTTTTTTTAAGTTAGAAAGCCACAAAGCCACAGTGAAATCACTGAAAACATCAACCAAAGAACTATCCATTTCATTTGGCCCCTGTGAGTGTGTGTATGCGTGTGTGTTTTATCATAACTATTAATGATATTCCACCTTTCCAATTAAATTCCTTCTTTTCCTTATTATCTTGGTTTGCCATTATTATTGTCTGAATTTAAAGGGATTTCATGACAACTCTGAAAATCCACAGTTCGCTAAATTTAATTAGGCATCATTGTAGTGCCATGATCACTTCCTCGTTTTATTTGAATTCTACCAACTTGAATTCTGAGTGAGGTTCTGGCATGGGTTTCATGCAGGTATCACAGAATTCTTGACTACATTTCTTGTGATTGTGGTGACTGTTTTGTACCACAAATGATTTTTGCAGATTGAATTCTGATCTCAGAGTTTATTAGGGATAGTCATGCTATGCTCTACTCTGGCACCTGCTAAGGAGGAAAATCCCAAACAAAGTTTCAGGGAGTCTCTGCAGAAAACCACCACCCAAGGGCACCCCCAGTGGTGATTGGGCATTGGCTACTATAGATGGGATGTAGCTGTCACCTCCAAGTACAGCGACCTCCACTTTATTCAAATGATGTGCAATGTGGATTTTTCCAGACCTTGGCTGACCCCTCCCTTGCCTGGAGATGGTCAAGTTCCTGATTAAGAGATTGGCTCTGAAGCCACAGTGCCTGATTAAAATCTTACCTTGACCTCTTACTAATCTTTGACTTTGGGGAATTTGCTTCTTCATGCCTTGGTTTCCTCATCTGTAAAACAGAGCAATAGCAGTACTGCTCCATAGTGTCTTGTGAGTGCTGTGTTAACATATGCAGAGTGTTTACAACAGTGCTTTGCACAGTACATGACACATACATGCTTGCTGCTGCTGCCTGTTATCACAGTAATCCTGGAAAATATCATCTATGAGTTATGTTACACATGGCAGTAAGGCAGATATAAGCTCAGCTTAAGGGGCAAAATTTCAGTCTCCAGGAGAGACTCCCAGAAACTAACTAGGATTTAATTTATAGTGGGCATCTATTGATTTTGACTGCCTAATATTCATGGTCTGTCCTGGGTTTTCCTTTAGAGAGTTGTTTAAATCAGGGTCTAGCATGCACAATAGAAATCATGCCTGGTATTCAAATAAAGTCAAGTGTCCACTGGTAACTATAGTCATGCAGTTGATGGAAGAAGGTTTGAGAGGCCAAACAAGGGTGGTGACGCTGCTCAGTGGTTAGCAGCATTGGGAACTCCCTACCACACTCAGGGCTAGGGGACCAAAGGAGTAGGCAATGTCACCAGAGTCTGGGGCCATCTCATGGAAGCTGGAACTATGGCAGGCTTGACCAACAGGAGCTGGAACACTAAGGGAGGGACCCCAGAGGAGACACAGACAACTGAAGGAAACAGAAAACTTGGCTTCACTCTCTACCTCCTCTAATGTCCATCAATGACTCCAATGGGCAGAACTTACCTAGGAAGCAGAAGACAAAGCCATCTAGGAGATAAGACTTCTTTGTGGTGCTAACAGAGATCTGAGAACAAATAGACAAATGCCCAGCCTAGGAAAAATCTCTCTCCCCACAGCCCAGTCCATAGGATTCTGGCAGAGCTCATCTTTACCTTTGGTTTCAGGGATGGGTATGTGACTAGACCTGGCCAGTTAGTGTATTCCACTCTGCTGATGATAGTGACCCAACTGGTCCAATGAGAGTAAAGTCAGATAATGAGATGGTTAGGCAATAGGAATCTTGCCACACCCCCAAATCATGGCATATATCTGCCCTGACTACCATATAACCATGATTCTCTCTTCACTTGCCTTCTCCAATAGACTGTGAGCTCTAAAGGCTAGGAATTCTGTCTTTCAACTCCACTTCCTGGCTTTCAACCTGGCACTGTGTGGGCCCCCCTTGGATGCTACTTGGCTAATTGTTTGATGGAATGCTTGGTCCCAAGCCCACACCCATTGTTTTCCTGGATTGAAGTGTGATGTAGAAGGCCCATGCTATCTCCTGAGTGGCTGTCTGTTCCATCTAGCCCTAGTGGAAGTGCCAACTGTTCAAGGACCTGCGCATTGACATTTCACAAGTTCCCCATATTTCCTTATTATTTCTTAAAATGTCATTTGACAGACAGTGAGTATTACTCTCCATTACACAAAAGATGTGCTTATTGGCTTAAAAGTGCTCCTCTAGGCATTGTCAGAAGTTTTCATATTCACTCACTTATTCATGTATTTATCATCCAGCAAATATGTACTGAATGTGTACCAAGTACAAGAAGTCTCGTGGCAGGTTCATGCTTGATTGGGTTTGGGTTTGGGTTAGGGGATAGATAAAATAAAACATGAATCCTGCTCTCAGAGCTGAGTTAAGATATCACAGCTGCTATTACTAGGTCACCTATATGTGTCAGGCATGTGCTAAATATTCTCCATATATTGTCTCATTTATTTTTCACCATTGCCATAAAATATAGATAATAGATGAGGCAACTAGCTACCTGGATATTAAAGTTACTTGCTCAAGATCACACATCTAATAAGAAAAAGGAGACTTATTCCCCAATCTCTGAGACATTGAAGACTGGTTCTTTCCTCTATGTTATAATGCTTTCATAATAAGGATGAGGTGCAAGGTGGCAGTGACCCTGAAAGTTCAGACAAAGTACCATGGAAGATCAGGAGATCACTTTCAGCCATGGGACTGCTGCCCACTTCTGGGAAGTTGTAATCATCCATGTGGATCTTTCTAACCTCCACTCCTAAGCTCGGATGAACACTGAATATTCTGTGGAACCTAAGTTATTCATGAACCCTGCCCCACTGCCAACTAAAATCACCAGGTATTTGAAATCAACTTTCCATTTCCATAAGATG
Organism: Micronycteris hirsuta; assembly: GCA_004026765.1. Lineage (NCBI taxonomy): Eukaryota > Metazoa > Chordata > Mammalia > Chiroptera > Phyllostomidae > Micronycteris > Micronycteris hirsuta. The sequence continues at coordinate 18,025 of PVJI01019024.1, forward strand.
ATCTATGCATGATAAATATGTCCTGTGGGTTTTCCCAGTTTTCCTTGCCTGGTACCAGACATCTGTGGGGCTGTGTTCCATATGGAACAAAGTTTTGGGAGCAGGCAGAGGGCAACTTTTTTTTTAAGTTAGAAACTGTCACTTTCAAGGTTTCAAAATGTTTACTTCTAAGGCAGAGATCATTTTATGAGTATAATTCCCCCTGGTTCTAGGAGGTTCCCTCTGGTCGGCCCATTAGTCAAGACTTACGAGTCAATATCTAAATCTAGGAAGTCATCCCAAGGCTGATTATACAGCCTCTCTGTGTTCTGTTTAGTCCTATAAAGTGAAAGTATGTCAGAACTGTATGAGAGGATTTTTTTTTTCTCCTAAAGTTAGATCGAAGATCCTGTGTCTGAAAATGTATTAAAGCTGTTTATGTGTTTCTCCTAGAGACTGTGAGTATTGGTCAAGGCGGGTTTCCTTCACATCAATTAGAAGAAAGATTCAGCTGGGAACTCGTGTGTCCAGTTGAGCTGGTGTGGGTCAGCTAGTTGGAGTGCCATAACCAAAAGATTGCGGGTTTGATTCCCAGTCAGGTCACATACCTAGGTTGTACATTTGATCCCCAGTCTAGACACATACAGGAGGCAACCAATCAAAGCTTCTGTCTCACACAGATGTTTCTCTCTCTCCTCTCCTCTCTCTCTAAAAAGCAATGAAAAAGTGTACCTAGGTGAGGAGAAAATAAATAAAACGATAAAAAAAATATTGAATTGGGTTTGGTAGAGAGCTACCCACAGGGAGATAGCTTCACACAGGGCAAGCAGCCCCGGCTGGTGAACCTGAAGTGGTTCAGCTGCGATGGTCCAGTCATGGCCATTTGACTCAGACCAAAGTGTGTGTTGGGTAGGTGGTGAGCTTCCCTTGAAATAATGGATGATACCACTATCAGTCATCCTAGGGTCTTAGCAGGTACTCTGGGAACTATTCTGGGCTAGGGAAGCCTTTTTTATCTTTTTAGGGAGACCTTGATTTTTTGGCAGGTGGCTTCAATTGATCCCTGACTTGTGTGTCTCCAGGGAAGTATTTAAGATCCCCAAGGATGAGTTCTGGACTATAAGCTTGGAGAACACGTGAGTTATCCTCTGTGGAATATTTCTGTAATTCTCAAGTCTTCAGTAAATTTATGTTACAAGAGAAAAAGTAAAGGTTATAAGCATAAATGTTGGTGTCATCCAGGTTTATATCCTTTTGCTTCAAAGCTGTGCAATTGTCAGCTTATTTATCCTTTCCAAGCCTGTGACTTCTCATTTGTAAAATGGGTAAAATTCCTATCTCACCCACAGTATTATTGAATACTGAATGAGATGCGTACAAGTAAATAAGAATCTTATTGTCATTTTGGTGTTGCTATAACTAATTTCCCAGAGGCAGGCTGGAGGTAAACTATAGAGAATTCTCATTAGACATTTAAAATAACATAGTTACATTTATTAAAAAAATAAAAAAACTTTTCCCAGAGAAGTTCCAATTAGATGTATATAGTATAGAGTTACTTTAATATTTTTTAAATATTTTTTCTTTTTTCACCAAGGATGTAGACAATCATCGGTGCCTGTTACTTAAATAATCATGACAAAGGTGCTGTAAAGAAATGGAGTAAAAATGAATCTATAATGATATCACTTTGGTTAAACTTATTTATCACTAAACATATCTTAAAACAAAAATGGCTAGTAATTTAATTCAGTTTATAACACTTTCATGGAATCATTTTCATTAAGTGATAGTGCATACTTTAAAACATGCTGTTATTATTTGTCTAGGTGGGAAATTCTATTGCTTCAAAAGTGAGAAAGAGCTGAATAGAATTTTCTCTCAACAAACAAGGCAGTATCCTAGAAATAGGGTCTTCCTTATCCAACCAGATTTGATTGTTCAGCTACTCCATTAATTGTTGCAACTGGCAGTTTTCAAAGAAATCAAGAGGAAGAGTTCTGTAAAGTGAAATTGGTCATTCGGTTATAAAATCTGGTATGAAGTCATTAAACTGCTCTATTAGGAAAATCTCAGAACAGCTTTCAACTTCATGAGCCATTAATGAAGCTTAGATTATAAATACACAGACATATTTCTGAAGTAAGCATAATGTTGCAGGTGATTTTTTGGCTTGTTTGGATGAAGTGCCTATGCTTCTAATTAGTTTCAAATCACAAACAATGTTTAAGTGATTCAGAGCTTTCATTCAGGACTCATACTGCTGAGGTGGAAATCCCAGCTGTCTCACTCACTAGCTATAAATATGATCAGCTTATTTCAGCTTCTTGAAGCTTCAGCTTCTTTTTAAGTCTTCAAAATGGGAATAAGTGTATGTATCTTATGGATTGAAGTGAAGATTTCATGAAATAATATGCAAAGTGCCTAGCACAATTCTCATTTTTTGGTATTATTTTCTTTGTTACTATTATTGAACTTGCAAATTATAGAAACCCAACTCAAATTAGTTTTTAAAAATGATAATGATAGCATATATTGGGGACTTAACTGTGTGCCACTCACTGAGATTGTTTTATTTATTTAAAGGTACTTGTTAAAATTACACAGGTGGGAAACCTAGATTTGGTCTGGTTCCAGGTAAGGCTGAGACCAGGAGTTCAAGTAAGGGTCTCAGAAATATATTGCTCTCTGCCTTTCAACTCTAACCTCCATGAGGGCCTTGCTTTCAGCCAGGCTCTCTGCATAACAGAGCTAGACAGCTACCAGCAGTTTCAGACCTTCACTCCTTCAGCCCTGCTACCTCAATAGTTCCAGCAAAAGTCCCAGATGACATTTGATTGGATAGAATCGGGTTGGTGCCTTTCCCTGACCACTAACCCTGAACAGAAGGTGCATCTTCTGAACAATACTGCCTGAGTCGCTTTCCCAACCTTTGTTTGGACTGAGGATTGAGTAAAGGGATTGATGTCAGTTCAGTATAAAAACTATCTACTTCAGTTTCTAAAAAGCAGATAGAGCATCAGGACTAACAAAAGTCAAAACTCATGGACAATATTTTCAGCAAAACTGGGAGACAGAGAAAACCCCATAGTCAATGGTAGCAGAACTGGTTCAAAGCCAACAATGGTGCAACAGGAAGGAAGGGGGATTCTGAAATGTACTACATGCTGCAAATCCACCAAATGGCAAAACAGAGGAGAGGGTTGCATCTTGAGTAAGAATTGCTGTCAGCAGATTTGAGAACAAAGACTAAAACCAGAGGGCTGAGAAAGGGAGAAGTCCTTGAGGGCTCTGAAATACATCTCTATAAATGGAATGGCTGCAAACAATGTCATGTCAGGATCAATTTAGGCACTAGATTATGTGCTTCAGTACCTCCCCAGGACTCCTTAGAGAAATAGCTGAGTCTAGGTCTGGGGCATAGAAGATGCAGGGTGAGCTTGAGACAGCTTGTTCTGTCAGAAAGCAAGGAAGCTTTCTAAGATTAATAGGGTTGCATGAAAATGACATAAAAAGTGGTCTGAAGGTTTCCCAATGGCCAAAGTTGGGACCACTTAACTCTAAAAAAGAATAATGATTTTAGATAAAATATATTTAATATATAAAATATATGAATTCATAAAGATGCTCACAAAAAAGAAAGCCAGAAAAGCATCATATGAGATGACCATTAAACAACTCCTTACTTTTTAATTGGTAATTAAAGGAAAAACTTAAATATTTATTCTGCCTTTCCAGTAGGAACAGTGTGAGAGGACAATCAACTAACCCACTTGATGAAGAGAAGCTCTACTTCAGAAGAGAATGCCAGTTAATAAATGTAGAAAAAATAATAGAAGTTAAAAACATCATTTTACAAAACCTAAAGAAATTATGGGTTTTGGCAAGATCTATACATTAGGTGAGTGTTTAATGGAGAATGAGACATTGCATAGAGACAAAGTAACTCTATAACAATTCCTTTCTAATCGTGTGTCGGTTATCTATTGGTGATAGTGGCTACAAGCAACAATCATTTTGTATTTTTCATTACTCAATGGGTCAACTGGTTGGCTCTTCCATCTGGACCAGCCTTACTGATCTTATGTGCAGCTGATAGTGCACTGGGGGCTGATGAATCTCAGACGGCCTCACTCACATGTCTGGGGGCTGATGGGTGCCTAGATGGCTGAGGCTTCCTCACATTTCTGGGACCTCAGCGTGAATAGCTGGGAGCATCCTCCACATCATGTGTCATCCTCCAGTAGGCTAGTCCAAGCTCTTTACATGGTTGTCTGGGAATTTCAGCAGCAAGAGGGCAATCTCTGGTTCACAAACATTTTCAAAGCCCCTGTTCGTATCGTGTTTACTAGTATCTGACTGGCCAAAGAAAGTCACATAGTCAAGCTCAGACTCAGGGGTGGAGACATGGACTTAATTTCTACCTAGCAATTCTAGTAGAACTTTTTGCAGTGAAGGAAGTATTCCATATCTGCACTGTCCAAATGGTAGCCACTAGCTACATGTGACTATTGAGCACTTGAAATGTGGCTTGTACAATTGAGGCATTTAATTTTCAATTTTAATTAATTTTAGCCTAAATTTAAATGAACAAATGTGACTGGTAACTGCCATGTTGGACACTTCAATTCTAGATATAGAGTCACGTATAGTATACTCTAGCCAAAATGTTTCTCTTGAATTCATCAATCCTTTAAATTTAGCTGTTAGTTTGTAGGAGATAAAGGGATATAGAAATAAGCTATATGATACAATGAAGAAGCAGCCAGACAAATCTAGAAGGTGAAACATTCCACAGACAAACTGGCCCTATGTACTCAACAAGCCAATGTTGTAAGATAGGGATTATGACATACTGAAGAGAAAGAAGGGATATAACAGTCAGATATGTTTGTTCATGGGTGTAGAGTAAGTGAAGGCAGTCTGGCTTCCTCACCCAAGTGACTGGGTAGCAAAGGGAAACTGTTCCCATAGCCTTGGAGGGGTCTGATAACTAGTGTTCTCGTAGCCTTGAGACTGGGTCTGATAAACTGTTCCCATAACATGAAGTGAGCTCGCATGTGCAGAATTATATTATATACTTTCTGGCATCTTGCCTGCTTTGTTCCCCTCTAGTACTTAAACAGGCAGGGACTCCCTGCTGGGGGCGATGATAATGAGAGACACATAAGGGGACAGATGCCATGATGAGTGCCACACTGGGGAGCAGGGGCCATGACATGAGACATGCAGACAGACACACAGCTTGCAGCATGTGTGGCTCACCAACCCATGAATAAAGGCATGCCAGACATCCCATCATCTCCGTGAATATTTTTCCATCTGCACAAATACCATGGACCTGCCTGGCCTTGAATGGTGGCAACACAATGGGATTCCTGGATAAGACCAAGCAGTTGTAAGGATAGTTTTTAGCTTAATCTGAGAAATTTGAATATGGTTTAGCTATTCAATGGCATAAAAGTGTAATGAAATAAAAAGGTTAAGATCATTAACTAAAAAGCTTAAGTTTTACAATAGTAGGCAGAATATAATCTCATATTGGCAAAGAAAAATACATATAAATATGTGTGAATATAAATACAAGCATACACAGGAATATACAATGTCTGTCCATAAAAATTCCAGCCATTGTTAATATAACAATAATGGTTTGCACAACATCCATGTAACCTGGGAGCCAAGAAGAGTGGATGACAATGTGCATGCATGAACAGTGACGACTTCACTGTACTAATCAGTGGGGGCAGGAGATGCTGTTGAGTGAGCATGTGTACTGTGTAGCCATCAAATTCAAAATGACTGAGCAAGTAAAGCAACCAATCTGCATCAAATTTTGCATTAAGTTTGAACATTCCTCCACGGAAACTATTGGGATGATTCAGAAGGCTGCAGCTATAGGCAGCTGGTGATTGGCAGCTTCATCACAGCAATGCACCAATTCATGCATCATGTCTCGTGCAGAGTGTTTTGGCAAAACATCAAATCACCCAAGCAACTCGGCCCTCACTACAGTACAGATTTGGTGCCCTGTGACTTCTGGATTTTCCCAAAACTAAAATCATCTTTGAAATGGAAGAGATTTCAGACTGTTGATGAGATTCTGGAAAATGATTCTGGGGCAGCTGATGGAGACTTGGAGAACTGTGTGAGGTCTCAAGGTGCCTACTTTGAAGGGGACTGAAATGTCATTGTCCTATGTAAAATGTTTCTTGTATCTTGTATCTTCTTCAATAAATATCTCTATTTTTCATAGTACATGACTCAATACTTCCTGGACTGACCTCTTATATAAAGCTTCAAAAGTCTATGCACTACAATGTAAGACGTGATTCTGGGTGATATGAAGGTAAATTTTGTTTGCTTGTTTGTTTGTATTTTCTAATTTTTTAGAACATGTGAATGTACTGACTCTATAATAGTAAAGGAATTATTTTTTAAAGAAAGACTAAGTATCTAGAAGGTGCCAAAGATAAATAATCATTGTGGTGTGTGTGTGTGTGTAGAAAATGCTTCATCTTGATAATGCTGCAAATATTTCCTGCAAAGAAAGACTGTAGCTCTCTGAAGCTACTGAAAGGTTTAGCTGATCTCAAAGATCTGATAAATGAATCACTTTCTCCTGATGCCACAGAAGCTTCAGCTGCCAAGTTAGATTAGTCCATCAGCATATCTCATTGAATAGCATGTTCTAGAGCATTCTAGTATGAATCATTTATATAGGCGTCTAGTTATATTCCTTGGTTTCCCTCAGAAATAGTGGTCCCACAAACTGAATGACATGTAACAGAGAACATGAATAAATTGTTTCAGGCCCTGCCAGACATCAAACAAATAATATATCACAGGAAAAGTGCTCCATTTATAATTAATGGCAACATTTTAAAGTTATACCAGAAATTGATAACACAGTGCTTTCTTTTAATGCAGTTTTCCCTTCAGTGATGTGTATATATTTTTAAATAGGTCTAATATTAAATATACATCAAATTCTTCTTATAGAAAATGTAACGACTGAACAGAAAAATACTATATTTATAAATGTCTCATTTTCACCCTTCATGCAATTATTCACTCTGGTGTTCAATGTAAAAGTTTCAAGAACATAATGTTTTTTGCAGAAAACATAGAGGGGTAGGCAAAGGTAGGTTTATAGTTACGAGTATGCAAAACACAGAGTTTATTCTTATATTAGTATTATTATATTATGTATTTGTATTACAACTGTAAGCCTATGTTTGTCCACTCCTGTATTTAAGGCTACTAAGTGAAAAGTGAATCTATGACTGCCAATATTTTTTACAACATTTTACATAATTGTCAACTTGCTGCTGTCATAATGAAAACCTAGATTGCCACTAGTATGTTTTGTAATTACCTGTCTATCTTTTAAAATAAATGTGTATCATCATTTCTGAGTTACAAGCCAATTTGGGTAACTCTATCTTTCTAGCAAATAGCAGTTGTTCAAGTATTAAGTTCTATCAAATAAACTTAAGTGAAATCAAATTATCTTTTCATTTGTATACTTTATGTCACAGTTGAAATTGATTATTCTGAGATACCATCCCCTAAATTCCCAAAGCATTAAGTCATCACTCTACTATCTTCTATGCATTTTCCCTTAAATTTGCTAGTAAACAAAGCTTTAACACATTCAGAGAATCATCTTGTTTCCTACAGTGTTCTACCATTTACATTGTTATTGAGCCTCTGTTATTGTTTCATATAGTTAATTTGCAAATGGTGCACAATATGATGTTTTGGTTATAGACAAAGAATGATGATTTCATAACATTTTGTTCTTTGCCTTCATATTTTCAAAGAGCCCTCTCAAATTGCTTGTCCAGGATCCATCCACAATATTTACTAAGCACAGTTGTTTACAAGGAGTTTCATCTAAATGAGGTAGATGGGGAACATCATAGGAGCTGGACAGTATAAGTTGATATATTTTTTCTTTTTCTGTATTGATCCTGGCAATATACTGAGCATCATGGTAGGTATCAGGGATCCATGGGTGAACAGTACAGGCACTTGCAGAAATTACAACCTGCTGAAAAAATAGCAGATACTAAAAATGCAATTAATCAATTAATGCAATTAATCAATTAACTAACTGCAATTATGAGAAGTGGTATGAAGGACAAAAACAGATGCTATAAAAGTATGTAACAGTGTACCTGACCTGTCAGTGCACAGGGTGGAAGCTGGATTAGGAGAATTTGTTAAAAAGGCAGAACTGAATGCCATTCAAACTGAGAGAAGGAGGAAGAGTTAGTAAGTGAAGAATAGAGAGAAGAATTACAGACAAGGGGAAGCAGCAATTGCAATGGCCTTAAGATGGGAAAGGACACAACAGATGTGAACAGTGAGAGAAGCCAGAGGTGGCTGACATGTAGAAAACAAAGGGAAAGTGACACAGATCAGGCTAGGGACATAGCACACATCACACACAGGCATTAAGTGGATTTGATGATCTGGGCTTGAAGTTGGGTAAAAAAGGAAAGATTGGGCCAAATAGTTTGGTTTTACTGTAATAAACAACAGTGTGCCACTTCAGTGAGAAAACAAAGCATTGTGTCACTGGCGTTTGAGTGGTGGTGTGTCACCAAGGTGGCATCAGGGTGAAGTAGAGACAGGGTTCCCAGCTCACAGAACTCTGCCCAAGGAGCTTATGAGTCTGGATGTGGGAGGACAAAAGAAAATTTTAGCCGAGACACATCAGCTTTGGTGAAAAAATGGATAAGTATTGTGAAAGAGAGGAATTAAAAATAAGGCTAAAAATATGAAACTCATGCTGATGGCATCAATTAACCAATGCCTTATGGCAGGTTGCAGTTAAACACCCCAGCTTCATAGGCTATGTTCTACACGGTCCTCCAGAGGTCCCCAGTAGTGTTAAAAATAATTGCCTGCCTTTCTCACCTGCTTGATGACATACCTTCTCCCTGTAACTTCTCTGTGGCCCTACTTCCTGAAAGCATCTCCCAGACAAACTCCTTGACCTTACATTCTTTCTCGGGGAACAAAAATTAAGAGAGCATGAGTGCAGCGGAGAAGATGGAACACACACACACACACACACACACACATTTTAAGTTTCAAAGCTTTGACAGAATCAAACTTGGGACATGGCTTCAGACATCATTTCTATGCACATGGTAATTAAAGTCCACAAGAGGCTGAGTTTCTTAAAAAGAAAAGGGAGGCTCAGCCTCTGTTGGAGAGTATGGGAGGGTAAACTAACAGTGGCAGAGAGGATGTTGTTATGAATGAGAGTGGCAATTAGGTTTGTAACCTTAACACAGAAAGCTTTCAGAATAGCTGTTCAGGAATTTGGAAGAGAGTTTATGCCTTTAAGAAAATTGTAGAAGAACAGCACAGTGATATATGAAAAACTTCTGGGTTTATGTAATATTTTTGTCATTATTTTGTGTAGTAATATGTTACTTCAGTAAGAGGTCACACAATTTACTCAACATAATACCTTTCAATAAAACTATAATTAGTATGTACTTTATATTATTGTTTTGAGAACACTTCTAGGTATATTCCCAAAGTTTTTGTAGAAATTAACTAAGCCAATTAAGCTAATAAGAAAAAATGTTACATTGCTTTACATTTCTCTAGCTTATGGTTATTCCAAATATTTCATGAGTATTTGCATCACTTTAATCACTTATTAAATTTAGTTAGGAAATGCATTATTGTTCTTGTCTACAGGAGGAAAGTGACACAGAGAAGAAATGAGACTCACCTAGTTATTTCCAAAATTAATGATGAATTTGAGACAACAACCTAGAACGCCTTACTTCTAGCAATTCTCTAGTCCGAATTTAATTAGAAAATAATGTAATTATAATTTAATAGATTTGTTCTGTGGTTGGATATTTGATGATTGTTTATGAAGGAAATGTTCCTAGAGCAATCATTTGGAAATGAAAGGGCATGTTTACTAAGTTTTGTTCTTTTTCCTGGAAGCTATTTAGATAATGTAGTTCAATGGGTTAATGAGATGGATTTGTCTTTTGTTGTTCACATGGCCCAGCAGTAGGGGAAGTTCCTCTAAGATGGAAGACTTATCTCCTCAAAACCACAAGATTGGGAATTCAGCAGGGGATCCAATTCTAAAGAACTTTGGTGTAATACAGTTCACTTTTCTTATTTTTAAAAGTCTCGTTAAACCTAAATTATTAAATCTGGAAACAGAATATTTTCCTATTTTTTGTCTTCATCTTAAGCAGTTACTTCTCTCTTCTATTTACTAAGCTTATTAAGATTGATCTTCAGAGACAGTATTGTTTTGCTCAGGCAGCCATAGCAAAATATCACAGACTGGAGGCTTAAAGAACAGAAACTTATTTCTCACAGTTCTGTAGGCTGGAAGGCCAAGCTCAAGATGTCAGCCAGTTTGATTTCATTCTGAGGCCTCTGTTTTTGGTGCACATATGGTTACCTTCTCACCGTGTTCTCACGCAGCCTTTGTTCTGTGCCTGTGCATCCCAGGTGTTCTCTGTGTCTAAACTTTCTCTTATTATAAAGATACCAGCCACATTGGATTAGGGCCACCTTAAAGGCCTCATTTTAACTACATCACCTCTTTGAAGGCTCTATCTCTAAATACAATCACCTATAATAGACTTATTTAACTTTAATCACCTCTTAAAGGTCCAATCTGAAAATACAATCATATTCTGAGGGATTGACAAAGGCTCTTTCCTTGATGTACTAAGATCTCAAGGCACTGACTTGGAATTTGTCCTTGGTCCATTTCATCATTTTAGTAAGAATCCTGCTGGGTCATTTTAGTGAAAATCATCACCCTTAACATCTGATCAAATTCCTCATCCATGACTAGGGGAACTCACTTTAGATGCAATATGCCTCCAGAAGCAAAGGTGTCTGGGAAATGTTGGATTTTCTCTGTAACTCTCTGTAGTCTCAGGCTTGGCTGACTTCCTGGAAAACCAAAATGCCGCCCAAAGACAAATATCATGCACCCAGGAAGGAGTTTAATGAATGTATGGATAACTGCCTAATGCTATCTGTTAACTTTGGAATGCATTGTTCTTTCTGGTGGTCTATATGACTACCCACCATGTGGTTTTACTATAAGCACCCTATTAGAAAGGACCCTGTCTTTGAAGAGGTATGGATTCTTCCCAGTCAACCACCACTGGCTGCTGCTTTGCCTGTGTATGAAAGTTCCTCCTATTGAAGTTCTTATGAATTTGAATAAGGCTACACGTCAATTCTTCTAAACTGATACTGAATTTAGAGTTTTGGGGCTTTTACCAAAACCCACCCTCAATATCTCATCACTCTGTGTGCCCTCAACAAGAACACTGTTGAGCTGGTCTAGTAAGAATTCTCCTAGCTTCTTAGCAATTTTCCATCTACTGACTGCCCCTCTCCCCTTTCTGCTCCTGGGTTATAAACCTCCGCTTTACCTTGTGTTTGTGACTGAGCTGGATCTCTCTCCACTACTGCAAAACACTTCATGCATAATGTCTGACTTACCATCTTTAACAGTAAGTGAATAATATTTTTTTCTTAATAGGTTACTACCAAAGGGGAGAAGAATTTGTCACCCCAAAATATGCCACTATATCCTGAGGATTTTTTTCAATTAAAGGTAATGGAAACCCAGCAGATTCAAGAAAAGCTCTTTACCTTCCCCTCAACTGCCTAAATTTACATTGGAAGAGGGACCTGTACCAGGAAAAGAGCTGTTAACAAATATACTTTTTTAAAACTTTATTTATTTACTTATTTACTTTAATTATTTTATTGCTGTTAAATTACAGTTGTCTGCATTTACCTCCCAAAACTCCTCCCCAATCCCAGCCATCCCCACCTCCTTCCCCTGCTTTCATGCCCCCCTTGGTTTTCTTCATGCATTTTCTTCATTATAGTTGTCCTGAAAACCCTTCCCCTCTTTCCCCCATTACACCCTCCCACATCCCCTCTGGTTACTATTAGATTGTTCTTTTTTTTTTTAATTACTTTATTGTTGTTCAATTACAGTTGTCTGCATCCTCTAGAATGTTCTTAATTTCAATGCCTCTGGTTATTTTTTGCTTGCTTGTTTGTTTTGCTGATTAGGTTCCAGTAAAAGGTGAAATCATATGGTATTTGTCCCTCACTACCTAGACTATTTCACTTAGTATAATGCTCTCCAGTTTCAGCCACGCTGTCGTAAAGTGTAGGAGCTCCTTCTTTCTTTCTGCTGTGTAGTATTCCATCATGTAAATGTACCATAGTTTTTGATCCATTCATTTACTGGTGGGCACTTAGGTTGCTTCCAGCACTTGGCTATTGTGAATTGTGCTGCTATGAACATTAGGGTGCATAGGTTCTTTTGGATTAGTGTTTCAGGGTTCTTAGAATATAATCCCAGCAGTAGACTAGCCGGGTCAAAAGGCAGTTCCATTTTTAGTTTTTTGAGGAAATTCCACACTGTTTTCCATAGTGGGTGTGTTGCAGGCCGCTTTACACCCAATCCATGAGCACTGATTTGTGGAGGACCAACCCACACCCATTTCTTGGCACAGTCAGAATGGGTAGGACGCTGCTGCACAGCAGAAGGTGACCAGGGGCAGTTCTCTCAAGTCCAGCTTATGGCTTGCATGATGTAGCTGTGGCTATGCTCATTGACCTCTAAAAACAAAGGCTTCTAACTGCTAGCCTATTCCCCCATCTGAAAGGGTTAAGGAGAGGAATTAAGTCATTTATCAAACCAGCAACCTGAACACTAAAAGCAGAAGCAACTGCTAATTGCTAGAGAAGCCATTTACTAAGAAATATCTAAACAGTTCTTTCCAAAGCTAGAAATTTACTACTGAGCAGGAATATTTGTTACTAAGACTAGATAAATAAGGAAGTTAGGAAGCTTTTAGCTGAAAATAGTAGATTTTGGTAAAAGGTTAAACATAAAGACTAGTTTTACATCTCAGAGAAATCTATATAGGCCATCTAACTCCTGATAGGTAGCCAAACATCTAAGCCCCGACAAATGTAGTTAATGGTTAAGGATGCCTTTGCCTACATGACATTCCCCTTAAATCTCAAAAGTACAAAGAGCAACCTCTGCATACATCTTTAACTCAGAGAGATTTAAGACTTTGAAAATATATGTTTAGCCATTAACTAGGACCTAGAGTTTTGTAGTTTGATACTGTTTCCTGGCTAATAGATAGATTAGCAAACCTCCTTATCATAGCATCCATTTGTTTAATGCTAGGTGAAAATTAAAGTACTCTTGTATGTCAACCTTTTAGAGCTGTTAATGATTTGTAGTTTTTTCTACTGATTATAAAAAGAAACCTCTTAAAAATAAAGTAGATTTTTCTGTGGTAGTTCAGTCAGTGGGAGAGAGCAATGACTCCTGACTGGGCCTCCAGCATTCGGAAAGAGAGTGTTGGATTTTTTTTTTTATTTTCATTGGCCTCTACCGTCTCTCCTTCAGGGAAACCTGAAAACTCGGAGTGTTGTAAAAGCCGGACCTTTGCATGGCTGTACAAGTCTGCATTCCCACCAACAGTGCAGTAGGGTTCCCTTTTCTCCACATCTTCTCCAACACTTGTTTCTTGCTTTGTGTATGATGGCCATTCTCACAGGTGTGAAGTGGTATCTCATTGTGGTTTGAATTTGCATCTCTCTGATGGCTAGTGATTTTGAGCATCCTTTCATATATCTATGTCTCTGGGCCCTCTGTATGTCCTCCTTGGAGAAGTGTCTGTTCAAGTCTTTTGCCCATTTTTAAGTTGGGTTGTTTCTCTTCCTAGAGTGGAGTCATGAGCCTTATTTATATATTTTGTAGATCAAACCCTTGTCCGAGGTATCATTGGCAAATATGTTTTCCCATATAGCTGGTTCTCTCTACATTTTAATGTTGTTTTCCTTAGCCGTGCAGAAGCTTTTTATTTCAATGAGGTCCCATTTGTTTATTCTTTACTTTATGTCCCTCATTTTAGGTACATATCAGTGAAGATG